>OZ023218.1:1188232-1295632 GCA_963995525.1 Escarpia spicata | reverse complement strand
GAATAACTAATTAATGTTAAATAATGAATAATCAAAATCATCATAAGTTACTGTTAACTTTATATACGATGTCACAGTTCCGTTAGAAGTAACTAGAGACTAATTAACACCGATGTATAAGTGCTGTGTTAATTTAACGCACATATATGCGGTTTATCGTCGCGATGTGCTACACTGGAATATGCATGTCCACACCGATAATGCCCACAGCCAGACAATGGGCGCGGGAGCCTGCTGCGAGCGATAAGACACGTATACGGTCAACTCTGACCACTGATAAGGTCGCCAGCAGTTGACAGTGATTGATGACCGCACTGACCACTCACAGACCACGCGTGGGTCACGAATTTACTTCCGGGTTCATGTCGTATGAATGAAAGCTGCCTGGAAAATTATTTTTTAATAGAGAGATACTTTTCGAGGACTACGACATTGATGCTGTGGCCATATTAACAGTTCCAGTAATTGGCTGGCAACACACGCACGCACGCACGCACGCACCTTTCAATAACATAATGGTCCTTTCAGCACGACGGTATGTGATGTAGGCCTAGTTGTTTTGGGCATTACTAATTTACGAAACTTTTTCAACGGTTGGTATCTGTGTGTTTCCTGCGACAACTAGGGATGTCAGTCGTCGAAGCAGACGTGAGTAGCAGCTTTGGGTAATTGCAAAAGAAAATTTATGGCACAGCCGTCTCGTGAATAAGCGCATATTCAACATCCTTTCACAAACGTTAACACTCGAGCTTTCCCTGTTGCTGCACCGTCTCTGTGTGATTTACCCACTCCCTGTCAGCGTTAAGTAAATATAAATTATATATATATATATATAATTTATTTATCTAAACAAATATATATATATATATATATTTGTTTAGTACCGTTTGAATAATGTACGGCATCTCCCCCAGAGCGCCGAAAGCCACTCGCCTCTTTCGAGGTTAATTAGCTTCATCAGATCATTGACGTCTGATCTATCAATTGGCGATGCATTTAAAAAACACAACGATAGTTATTTATTTACGTATTTTGAAATGCTCTAATTTTGGAGTTTGTTTCCTATCTGGGATAACTGAGCGAGGAACCACTATCTCACAGAGGGCGCCACTATTATCAAACGATGATAACTGCTAGAATAATAAAATGTTAACCTCGTCAGTTGACTCATATTTTCATATATTGCTTATCCTCTTTAGCACATTTACCAATCGACAACCATAGCAGTGTATATATATATTGAGATTGTCTAACTATTTCGTGTCGTCGACTCTGAGCTAGGAATGACGGTCGTTTGGTAATAATAATAATAATTCCGTTTCTTAATATAGCGCATTTTAAGTAAGTCAATACCAATCAAAGCGCTTCATTTTAAAATGGCGTGTTGACTAAATTCTAAATCAATGAAATACATAAGCTAAGATAAAATAAATAAATGAAAATAAATAAATTAGGGTGTAAAAATACAATTTCAAACAATGACATTAAAAACCAAACAATACTATAAAATAAAAACCAGTCTCATTTAGATGTGGCAGCCAGGGCTTGTATCAAGGCATGTAGTGCAGGCGAAATAGACGGTTGTTTCCGGAAAGCCGCAAATGTTCCAACCGATCGCACACATTTTGGCAAGCTATTCTACATCTGTGGGCCTGTCACTGCAAAGCTGTCCCGTCCGATAGTTCTCTTTGACACCGTCACCGCGAGACGCACTACGCCACTCGCCGATCGCAATGCACGTGTGGGCTTTGGTGCGACAATATCATAGAAGTATATTGTATTCATCGCTGGCCCACGTCCGGGTATGGCGACAGCATTTACGACAACTGCTCGACTCGTGTGATTTGTGACGACATTGCGGCCACTCCGGGAAAGTCAAATATAAAATAATACTTTATTAAACTTACAAGTACACAAGGTTCAACTTTCACACATGTTATAAAGTGTAGCAATCACTGCATCAAATGGCGCAGCAGTTGGTTACATTAGACACATATGTATTGTGGATAATACTAGAATACAATATGCTATATAATTACATACCTGTATTTATTAACATTGAATTGTGATTATTATTTATATTCATTGTTGCCATTCACTAATTTTATTTTATTTGCTATTATTAAAAGGGGGCTCCCATGTTAGCGACATGTTGTCTTAATAAGAGTCTCCTTGACCTTACATTTATGTTTGTACATTTGTATTTATGTACATTTATGGTAAAAATATGTATGTATGTCTGTCTATCTGTCTACATGCATTTACCTTTTTTGTTTATAACTAGAAACTGCCAGTGTCTTATATCCATTTTTTTATATTTTCCTTTGATCATGAGTGCTTGAGTTGCTGATATTTTTCTGCCAATTTCCCTGCCAATAACCGTCCCTTTAAATGCTGATATCAAACTACATTAATTTGTTTTGTGGACTTATTTGAGTTATAATCCCACATTTCTTGTATATTTCTGTAGAGGTGTAACTCAGAGGATTAGTGACAGGAGTGTTTCTGCTCTGTGTGTTCTGGGTAGTGGCAGCAGAGTACCAGATTGTTTAATTTGTATGAATTTACGTGATATTCCGATACAATGTGTGTGTGTGTGTGTGCATGCGTGCGTGCGTGCGTGCGTGCGTGCGTGCGTGCGTGCGTGCGTGCGTGCGTGCGTGCGTGCGTGCGTGCGTGCGTGCGTGCGTGCGTGCGTGCATATGTAGGTGTGTCCATGTTGAAGGAGGTCAAATATAATTTGCTGTATTTGGTGTTTGTTGATCAGATAAGTATATGAAATATACGAATATTAAATACAAATTTCTTGGGAATTAAATCATGGCAGATGCGATGGATAATACCGAGAATCCGAGATCTAGGTATAGTATATACTGTGCTGTATAGACTTCAAAAGGCGAACCTTTCCGCTGTTTTACGTCGCATCACCCGCCGGGCGTGTCTGAGTTGTAGATTACGCCCCGGGCCCAGCGGGGGTCATCAAACAGCGATTAAGTGTTGACTGGTGATTACAACCCAGCCCGCGGAACACTGCACTCTCAACTCCTACTGCTTGTTTAACTCCACGACGCCGGGTGGCGCTTCAAAGCGGGCGCTACCGAGACCGCTCGCTCGTCATTACCTCACTGAAAAGAACAATTAATAAGTTAGATATCAAACGTCCTCGTCAGGCCCGGTTAATCGTAGCAATCGATCACATTTCACGCGACGAGGCTAATCAGGCCCCAGACGTGCCACGGTCTGCTTGCTGCCCAATGTACGATGACCACTGACCAGTGACCACTGACTGAGGGGGGGGGGGGGGGGGTGGAACAGAGAACACCAGCGGTGTTTGCGGGGGTGTATTTTTTCCTTGTTAAGGCCCTATTACACTGCTCGACGGCAACGGCAAAACCTCGACGGCAAAGCGACAAACAGCGAGCAGAGTCTAGTACACAGAGCGCGGCAATATTCGACGGCATATGCAAATTTGACACGTGAACAGTTTGTGGATGCTGTAAAATAAGGCGGGCAAAAGAATCAATCGAGAGGAGGAAGCACTACTCCTACTGTTGCAACGCAACAATCGACAACGAAAGCGATGTGTCTGGGTACACGGAACTCTCCAAAAGAGAAACATCTATGGAGAATTCCACATGCTTGTCCGTGAACTGGACAGTTACGATGACCGGTTTTTACCTGCTTTCGTATGTCACAAGATCAGTTTGCTGTACTACTTCGTATCGTAGAGGAGGCAATCCGCAAAACAAACTTTCTACCTATACGATAAGTTTATTGTTAGGGCTAACAAAAGACGGCGCTGCTAATTCAGGGTTATCAACCACTGTTATCAACAGACGGCGCTGCTAATTCAGGGTTATCAACCACTGTTATCAACAGACGGCGCTGCTAATTCAGGGTTATCAACCACTGTTATCAACAGACGGCGCTGCTAATTCGAATCCGTTTTCCATTATTTTAAAGTGTTTACATCGCTATATTGCAACACGTGCAATCTGGCATATGCACTTTGACGTCATACCAAAACAACTACGCCGATTGGTCAGAGAAATTTGCACGCGGCATTTTCTGAAAAAAATCGCTTCTGTTTCGATTCTCGACGGTTTGCCGTCGAGCAGTTTTGCCGGCGAGCGGTTTGCCGTCGAGCAGTGTACTAGGGTCTCGGTAATTCAATATAGAGCGGTTTTTATTTTGCTGTTTGCCGACGCGGTTTGCCGTTGCCGTCGAGCTGTGTAATAGGGCCTTTACACTGCTATTTTATTTTAACATGGACAAACAATGGGTGACTAAACTAGGTCCCAATTGCCCCCCGTTTGATAAGATCTAGAATGTATGCACGTACAGTGCATAGAGTGGATCTGCGTTCGTTTAGTCGTTTGTGCATAGATTCATTTATACGTTCGTACGTATTTGTATTGGTGCGTTCGGTCGTTCGCGCATGTGTTCGTTCGTCCGTGTGTACGCTATGCACACATACATTGCAACACACAATCACACACATGCGCACAAACATACGCGCAAGCAAGCGCACTCGCTCACACAACAAACGCTCACACACGCACGCACGACGGACGCACACGCACACTCTCACACACGCACACGCTCACCCACACACACGCACACGCACACGCACACTGCGTTCGGTCATTCGCGCATGTGTTCGTTCGTCCGTGTGTACGCTATGCACACATACATTGCAACACACAATCACACACATGCGCACACGCTCACGCACACGCACACGCACACACTACACATCCACTCAATATATTTTGTTGACAGAAAATGTAATCGTTTCTGGTCTACATTCCAATTATCGCTTAATTAGTCATGCGCCTTGATTTCCCTTTGATGTGGGGCCTTCGTTGGTTTATGACAGCTTTTAGTTGGTTTGAGATTATTACAGGTGGTTTCTGTACTGTTACAACGTATATGTATAATTATCCATCCAATAATGTGTATGCATACCCCTATGTCTATGTACAGTTGTTCGATATCGTTCACTATTTTATTGGCAATACAACTTAGGGATTAATAGCCAAGTTTCTAATCAATCTGCGAGTTTCTTTAAACAATTATATAACCAAATATCAAAGAAATCATCTTGGAAAATAATCAGTTATTACATGTGTAAATTGTTATGTATATTTATTATATTATGAATTATGCTACGGTGCTAACTGAACGGTGTTAACTGAACTGTGTTAATTGAACGGTGTTTCAGATGTGATTACAATGCGCCAGATAACACTTGATTTCAAAACGATAGGTTACTAACGACTTTACGCTCAGACAGGGTGTCTTGCCTTAGGGGCTCGCACAAGTCCAACGACTTCCAGCACGTACCAGTTCTAAAAGTTGCAAAACATGTCTGCAGCTCTGTCAAAGCTGCAGATTAGCCGGAAGAAGTCATTAATCAATGTTGATCCTGCGAGACGTCGTTGGTGTTAACGTCACGTGACTGGGTAACCAGCACTCGGGAAGGTAATGGTCCGTGCATACAGTAGAGATACACGGCGCTGGACAATCACTCCGCTCCAGTGCTTCTCAACTTTTTTGATTTCACGGGACATTTTCGAGTTTGCTCGAACTTCGCTCGCGGCATGCCAAGCCAAATGTTAACATGTCAACGTGTATTTAATGTTAACGAACTTGTTATTATACCACTGAAGGCAGAATGTACATTTGTTCACGTGGATACATGATAGCTTTTCCAATACCTCCATTCATATAACGACAATTATAAAATACATTTTCACATTTATCTCAAATATATAATTTTTTGTTTTTTTGCATAGCATGCTGAACGGTCGAATTATATTTGTAAATGGAAGTTTGTTAAATAAAATTAATCATTGCTAAAACACGATCTCCCCAGTACAGCTTACGGAACACTTTGTTGTTGTTTTCATTTAAGTAATCTATTTAACATAAATGTTTATTAGTACATCACATTTATTTAGTTGTTTATTTAACCTATTTAACTTATTTACTAATTGACTATATCAACTTATTTTATATACATTTTAGTTTAACTGTTCAACTTATTTTAACATGAACATACTTTTATCTTATTAGCGCTTTTGGGCATGTTTTTACATGGATGTTTAGTGCATTATGAATGCATATTAATAAATTAATTAATAATTATACGGAACCAGGAAGGTTTTCTCGTTAGGTGTGATTGTGTCGCTCCCACGCCGAATTTTTCCCTAACTTCTTAATCCCTCAGAACTTGTTATTTGTTTTGGTTATCACAAGACTGAGGGGTGTTTGTATGTAGCACCCCCATTATGTCCACAGTAGCGGAAGATAAAGCTCGTAAACTCTGCCTGCTACGTGCGTCACAGGTGCAATCGCTCCCCTTGTTTGCGACCATAAACATTGACGCGTCGCCCCCACGCTCGGCACTTTCATGAAGGGCGAGAGAAACTTAGTTGTCATGGCTGTATAATATTGACCATTCGTATCTTCTTATTCCAACTGAACATACATTTTATTTTACTGGATTATGTTCATTTTACTGCATTCAGGTTCATTTTACTGCATTCAGGGTCATTTTATTTGGTCACATGTACGCTTTCTGTAGGGGTATAGGCGTACCAACATATGCTTTCTGTAGGGGTATAGGCGTACCTACATATGCATTCTGTAGGGGTATAGGCGTACCTACATATGCTTTCTGTAGGGGTATAGGCGTACCTACATATGCTTTCTGTAGGGGTATAGGCGTACATACATATGCTTTCTGTAGGGGTATAGGCGTACCTACATATACTTTCTGTAGGGGTATAGGCGTACATACATATGCTTTCTGTAGGGGTATAGGCGTACCTACATATGCTTTCTGTAGGGGTATAGGCGTACCTACATATGCAACATCACCTTAGTGTCTGACGTCGATATGTGTTTTCTAAGGCACCATCCAGTAATCCGCAGACTTGCACACGTATTATACAGCCACCGGTTGTTGGTAGAATAGCATAGGCCTGTTGTTAATCACAAATTAGTTTACGCGTCTAAACCTGTTCACCTCTCTCATATTGAATATAATAGAATAGAACTTTATTTCGGTCACAATACACATTTCTGTATATATTTATAATGGATTATAAAAAAACAATACTGCAACCAAGGAGATCCTCTGGAAACCCCAAGAGGCTTATGTCGACGACCACCTGGACAATCAGCATTATCTCAGTCAGGTTTCTTATTCCATAAAATTGCAATGTAACATTAAGACGGTATATTCAACTGGAACAAGGTGAATAGTATATACATGAATAGGTGTTTTTTTATAAATGAAATAGGTTGTCTGCTAAATAAATAAATAAATATTATACAAAGATATATTACCCCATATGCTTCCCCTCAAATTATCTGGTTAACATATTCAACACTTGTTTAAAGATGAGCACACTGCTTTTTCAAGAATACAATTTACAAGTCAAACAGTTTTCTTTTGAGTTTTGCAAACAAAAATAGGGTTTTAACTGTAAGCGTAGTGAGAGGGCTGAATTCGTTTCCATAGTCACTTGAGGTGGAACCCGAAACATCAGTCACGTTATGAATGCACTTTGCCAACATGCTCTAGAGAAGAGTCCCGCTAAAGTTAATCATAACGCGTACGAACGGTAATCGATAACCTCACTACCACTTCCGGAACTGTCGAAGGCTGCATACTACCTGTTACACTTGGGAGTTCATGAAACTGTTTATCAACCACCGACAGACACTTTGTTGTCGACACCAGTCGGTGTTCGCACGACGCCATTCATATACGTGTTGAATTGGCGAAACAAATGACGCCTCCAGAACAATGCTGTTTTCATTGAATGCGACCGTGGGCGGCACCTTGTGACAAACAAAGCCCGTGTGCTAATGACACTTGAAAGACACGCAGCGTGAGACAGCGCCCTCTTCGCCACAAACAACCGCCAGGTGACGCCCTTTGATCGTCGCCGCCTGGTGGAGGTATTATTAAATTGCCACAGCGCTTCGAGCGCCAACAATGGAACTACGGCCCGGTGTGTCGCGCTGCGTTAAGCACGAAGGACCTCTTTGATGGGGCAGGGAGAGGTTTCTTCAGCCCGTCTCATCTTGCCAATAAAGCATGCGCGTCCACTCCGTAAAGTGTCCAGCCAAAAGGATTATATTAATCTCGTCAGTTCTTTGTCACCGTGTATAGACAGGCTATTGAGTATAGCGCATATAGTAGGCAAGAGGCAATGGTTTGCTTCCAAGCAAATCCAAAGGCAACGATCCAATTAGCACGAACACGTACTTTTTGAGGCAATTTGGAAAATGCAATAAACACCTTCCATAGCATACGTAAATATGACTAACGCTGTTATGAAAAATTTAGTTATATGTAAAACATATCAGATATAATGTGTTTTCTTTGACTATCAAATGACGGATTATTTAATCTCCGGGATGGAAATTTATCAACTATGTCAAAATAACGCCGACTCCGTATGAATGACAAAGAGTTGACGTGTGTTCTAGATCATTGGCCAAATACATGTTGTCAGTTGGGAATAGCGTATTTGTAATTTATATAATATGGTGGGTACACATCCAGGTGATAATTGTCGGTCAGACTGTCATCAGAGTGTATGTTTCCTTTGATGTTTAAGAAGCTATGACAATATGAGTTTTCATCGTTGTTGAAAAGACACTTCGTGGGTTAAGGTTACATGCTGTGGTGTATCTATGTTCACGACTGACTGACGAGATTTTAATAAAATGACTATTAGATATCTGACAATTCCATAACACTTTTGATATGCAACGAAGCAATCGCGTACACCCTATATACCTATTATATATAAGTCTACTCGTACTCGATCGCATCCGAAATTATTAAAGCGTCAGACAGACCGAGTGTTGCTTTCTATCGTAGATATAGCGTTTTGATTTCTGTTATAACATTCTGGTAAGCGACACTGTTGGTACGACGCATTCGTTCCTGAAGCGGTAATTCGTTTAATATTTGTGGATGATCCACAAATTCGGGCACGCATTGTCATGGAAACAATTGAGTTCCAATTGTCTAAGTTCAAAGTACAAAACAATGTTTCGCATATCCGCACTCTGCAAACGCTCACAAACTCCTTTCAACAACATTATGCACAACGTCTCTTTCCATGATAATCCAAGGTAAGGCAATAGACAACAGACATATACTTTTTTGGGTAATAACTTTGCTTCTCGAAAATGGGTGACCTTAAAACTAACTAACTAACTAACTAACTAACTAACTAACTAACATAAAGCATAAATGTAACAAGAGAAGCTACCTTCTCAAAAATATGATGCATAAACGCGGATATGATGCATAAAGGCAAATACTTACGTAGTAACAAAAGAACATCCCTTCCTCATATTGGCATTTGGGTTTTTGCCAATTCACATGTGGACATGTAGACACAGGACAATTTCACACATCAAAATAGTCGCCGTGACGTCACCATCAATTGTTTGTGTCGTCCTGATATTTACCTGGCAACAAGCGAGATTGTACATACGGCGTCGAAGGGGGTGGATGTTTTTTCTATCACTCCTCTCACAGTAAGCGGTGCCGAGTTTTACAGGCGTGCTACACTGTGTCCAGCGGGAAGGAAAGCGGTCTTCGACAGAAAGATACGAAAGGACGGCTGTGTTGAAGTAGCGTCCAATAATTACTGTGACATTATTCACAATTATTGGGCGTTAATATAACTTGCAGAAAGGTTTGTAACGCTGAAATTTAGTTTAGATATAGCCATGGTTGGAGGATAGTAAGCCTAAACGTGTGTCGCTGTTGAAAGAAGTTGAACGCGGTATATATAACTCACACCTCTCCCCTATTCCAGAAGGAGATTTGTGGTCTGGTGACTGGCTTGCAGATTCCTTTTATGACCTACCAGCGTCTTTAGCTATCGGTCATTTTATTCAGATAATATTTATATCTAAAATAAATCGTTAAAGACGCGATTTCGTGAAAAATAAAACTGAATACCCAATGCTAAGGATTGCTGTATTTGATTAGTTTCCTGCGAGGTTCAGATATATCTTCAGGAAACTGAGTTCATTTGTTTCACAACAGCGTTTTGTTCATAGAACTAAGCTTATCACTGGCAGGTTTTTTACTCAGCAGCTGCACCTGGAATCAACTCCCTATCACTTTAAAATCATCTGAAAAAACAGTCACGTTTTGCACCCCAAAATCAAGACTTGTTTGTTTGAAATCGAGGGAGAAGAGGGAGAAGAGGGAGGAGAGGGAGGAGGGGCAGGAGGGAAGGAGGAGGAGGAGGGAGGAGGGGGAGGAGGGGGAAGAAAGGGAAGGATGGGAAGAGGGAGAGGAGGGGAAGAGAGAGAGGAGGTGGAGTATAGGGAAGATGGAGAGGGGGGAGGAAGGGGAGGAGGGGGAAGAAAGAGGAGGAGGGGGAAGAAAGAGGAGGAGGGGAGGAAGGGGAGGAGGGAGACAAGGGGGAGTAATGGGAGGAGGAAGGTGATGAGGGGAGGAGGGGAGGAGGGAGAGAAGGGGGAGTAAGGGGAGTAAGGGGAGGAGGGAGAGGAGGAGGGGGAGTAGGGGGAGGAGTGGAGGGGAGGATGAGGAGTAAGAGGATGAGGGGAAAGAGGGGAGGAGGGAGAGGAAGGAGAGGATGGAGAGGAAGGAGAGGAAGGGGAATAGGGGGAGGAGGGGGAGGAGAGGCAAGATGGGGTGAGGGGAGGAGGGGAAGGAGGGGAGGAGGGGGAGGAGGGGAGGAGGGGGAGGAGAGGGAGGAGTGGAGGAGGGAGAGGAGGGGGAGGAGGGGGAGGAGGGGGAGGAGAGGGAGGAGGGGGAGGAGGGGGAGGAGAGGGAGGAGGGGAAGGAGGGGGAGAATGGGGAGGAGGGGAGGAGGGGGAGGAAGGGAGGAGGGGTAGGAGGGGGAGGAGGGGAGGAGGGGGAGGAGGGGAGGAGGGGGAGGAGGGGGAGGAGGGGGAGGAGGGGGAGGAGGGGAGGACGGGGAGGACGGGGAGGAGGGGGAGGAGGGAGAGGAGTGCTGTTGGATAATTTTTTTAATCCCTATTTATGATCCTCCTGGCCTAAGACGAACTCCCTCCTGATACTTTTTAAATGACGACTGGAGAGGATACATCTTTGGATCATGTCCGTTTTGTAGAAGGTGTACACAACATTGTCAGTTTTTTTATTAATACAATGAAGTGATGATGCTGCATAGCATCGACAAGCCTCTCTATTCCCGGTGTGTACAGCCAGAGCACATCGTAGGTCATACTCTACCTTGTTTCATGATGTTGCCTCCATGTGGGGGCGATGGGGGAACCGTCAAAGTGCCGGACTGTAGATCGGAGGAACCGGGGTTCGAATCCTGGTGCGGACCGGTCGGTGGTTCGGTACTGGTATCGGCCGTCGTGTCGGAACTCGGACTTGCCGTGGCTGTCAAACAAGTTACGGTAGATAACTTCAGTCGTTGACCATAACACTGTGAGAGTTTCGTTGTGAAACGAAACTATATCTGAGCAGCATCGCTGTCACCACGTGTCAGTGTCAGCGGGACAACGAATGGGTCAGTTAGCTCCTGACGTTTTTGACTTGATAATTCGTGGAAACATATCATTGATTCCTGTTTCAAGGCTCACGTGTGCTCTGAATAAAGTGTTGCGCCCACTCACATTTGTTCTCACATTTCCAACATGGCACCGAATGATAAGTTGCACCTCCAATTTTCCATCTTATGAAGGAATGCTTTCAAGCTTTATTTCCATTGGAGAACGAAGTTCAGAGAGTTGAGTTGTCTGCAAATGAACGGAGTTGACGTTTAACTGGGGGTTCTTATAAGGCGATGGTTGAAGGCACTTCTTTCAGCAATATCAGAGGCATCCAGCTTCAGGAATGCAGATAAATTCTCCACGTTAGCTCCAAATCACGAAACTGGGAATTCTTCCTTGACAATGCCACAGTGGATGTATTTAACGAACATCTTTTAGTCCAGGACAGGTCTGAACATCGATAAATACAAGGAGTTTTGTGCTAGACTTTTCTAATTCCTATATCACCCGTTTTCTTATATCCAGTGAAAGTTTACGCATTCTATGGAATGGTCTTCATTATCCTTGAGAATAGACAAAACGATTTCCGCATTTCTCGCAAAAATAATTTATCATGGTTTTGGCACAATGTACAAACAGCTGATCCAAACAGCGTGATACTTCTTTTCCTTGCTACATCTAAGGAAACCAGAAATGACACCTCCACCATTATCGACGCAGTTTGTAAACCATGTGAGATTATTTGTGCGTTTTTATGCTACGCGAACCAAACTTACACAGATAACTTCAAGAATTAGACCTCGAATCTCAGTTTCATTCCCAAGGTACTTGAAAAAGTAATAGCAAAACGCTTTGGACCTCACATTGAATCAAATTGCCTGTCTAATGAATTACAATCTGCATACAAACAGCTTGAGAGTGGATTAAAGTTAAATGTTGATAAAATATTAGAGTTTCTTATTATTGGTACACAGAGGCAGCATGACAAAATTATGAGTTTTTCCCACGCCTATGCTTGCCCGGTATGGTACGTCTGCACTTTCAGCACGAAATCTCAGCCTTATCTTTGATGATAATTTAAATTTTAGACGGCATATTTCTCAAACTTGTCGCTGCTGTTATTTGCATATTTTTTATTTACAGTGTATTGCCGTTATTTGCCTGTTTCAGCTGAAAAACTATCGCAACTGCACTTGTTACTAGTAGGCTTGACTATGGCAATTCCCTTTTCTACAATATTGCCCTTAAGGATCTGTACCATTACCTACCAGGCACTTTCATGTCAGCAACCAGCATATTTATATTCACTGCTTATCCAGCTTCGATCATCTAGTTTCGATTTACGTTTTGTTCCTAGAGTCAATACTAATATTGGAACTAGGACATTTTCTGTTACTGCACCAAATCTTTAGAATATGCTCCCTCTTAGTGTTAGATCAGTTGAAATTATTACACAATTTCGCGGTCATTTAAAAACTTATCTTTATAACCTTGCTTATCCACCAAGCTCCCTGGCGTATCCAGCCATCTGTTGTCGACTTTATTACGGCTTATCGATTTTGAGATTGACTAACTCTTTTATATCGATGTGTCTCTGAACTTGGTGTCCGAGGATTTAGGCGCAACAGAAGTTACCTTATTAGTATTATTATTAGTCGTATGACGACCCCTTTGACATTGTCAAACGACCCCCCTCGTTTGAGAACCAATGCACCGAATCATGCAATACTAACTATAGACATTTGCAGAACGTCTATAGTTAATCCCTGCAGACTAAACTATTCGATTTACCAGAAATGTACATAACAACTGTCCCGTGCGTGTACCGTGGTTTCTGGTGATTCATTCGGATCTCGGGACAGCCTTTCAAGGAGCTCATCGTACATAGCTTTGACAATCTCTAATATGGCACTCCAAGTTGGAAATGCTTTTTGTGTCCTTGAAGACCCGTCTGTAATATAACGCGGGAATACGAGTGGCATGCACCATGCCGAGATCCTTAGTTTCACTCAATCCGTCGCGTACCCCTCCCCTCGGAAAACCTCTCGCATACCCCCTGGAGTACATCACTTCATGGACCCTAGCTCTGTGTGCAAGGCAGTCAAGAGCCGTATTTGTTCTGCCACCTAGCGAACATAAATGCAGCTATAGTGATGTTGATCCAGAGTCATTGTGGTGACATCTGGTGGAAAGCTACGTGAATTGTTTTTGCTTATTTATAACGACACCCATCAAATACACACTCAGAATCACTAGGGACAATTAAATTATTGGTTTATCGAGAAACCAAGCATGTGTCACATATGACATAATACATAATGTGTCAGGTATTTTTAAAACACATGCACATATTGGCATTGTGACAATAATATTAACTGGCTGAAGGATATTGGAATCCTTCAGCCAATTTGAAAATAAACAAATCTTGTTTTTATCCATCTTCTTTTAAACTGGACCCACGCACGCGTGCACTTTATGATATTCCTATATACAGAGTTCACCATATAAATGTGAAGAAAAGAAGAGCCATAACATCTTCAAATGTGTATCGATTGTCGATGTATACGCCTGTTGCGCGAGAGGGGCTGGTCTGCGCAGTCGCATGCGCAGTCAACCGAACTTCCTTTGAGACAGTTTACATTCGAGACGTTTGATTTCGGTGTAGATTTATGTTTCGGGCGAGGAATTAATAAAATCTAACAATTGGATTTTATTTTCCAATTGGTAGATCTTTCAAAGTGGACATTTCTTACCAGACCATCAAGTTTTACCGACACTGGCGGCGATTAGGCATAAGAAAACGTGATCATAAAGGTAAGCTAACTTTCCCAAGTTTAATTTTACTTGGCAACAGAGCACCGCATTGATCAGTGTGACAAATCTTGTTTACTAATGTTTAGCCACATAACTTGTTTACCGCGGTAAACTCCGAGAATGGATAATTGCGATTTTAAATCACCAGCCATGGGCTGCATATTTATTTGTCTGAGTGTGTTGTCAATGTGTGTTTAAATGTTTATATTTCAACTCGTCTCAATAACTTTACAAGAACTGGATTGAAATCCAGTCTTATTAGTCTATAGTACTCAGTAAACTAGATAGGTAGATTAGTCTCTGGCTCTGCTCAAGAACAAATTGTTGTTCTTGTGTTTGACAGTTTGTAGTTTTTGGATGCTTTGCCCATTCAATGGGCCAACCAAAATGTCAGATGACAAATTGTTAAAATATGAATAATATATAATTTTGTTATGACATTTTCGGACGTTTTCCCCTAACTGTTGAGTAATGCAGTTGTATCCATCCAATTGTATAGTTGCTGGGTCATCATTTTCAGGCAACCAGCTTTCCTGTAAGCATATGACACTGAATTTAAAGTTTTCGCTGGTTAGTTCTTTGACGAATCTGTATCTATAAATTTTACACAATTTGTCATCATGCTGTAGTGCAAGTTTTATGTGAAGTCCTATGTTTAAATATTGGACTACCCAATTGTATACTTAAAGTTGATATATATTTTTTATTAACCATCTATTTTATTTTGTGTGTCTATATCTTTGCATTTTATATATTTATTTTATTCACTTGTATTGTATGTACATATGGGCTTTTGATTTAAATAAAACATTATTATATTATTGTTATTAGTGAGTGATCATGAAAACCACCCAAGTGTGTTAGAAACATTTCATCTAATGCCATCACTTCTATGTCGCTTGTTTGTGCAAATTGTGCAGTGTAAACATGTACTTTTTATGATTGAGTTGTGTGGAATTTATAGGCAAGATAATATGTTTCGTAGTTTCACATTGATTGCACGTACGTTTATATATGGCAATGGAGGTATCAGCATGGTTAGACATAGCTATATAGTAATGATTGGGGTGGTTTAAAAAAAATATATAAAAAGATATATGAATATGGTTTTAACCATGTTCATTTGAGATGGCTTAACAAAATAATATAGCAATAGGGATTTGAAGGCCAGTTCCTGGGAGGAAGTGCCAACAGGGCTGGATATTCCTGATAAGTGATAAGTTTTGACAAATATCCATGTTTCTTATTGTAATGTTAAATTGGTACCTAGCCCTAGTGTTTCTGTGTCACTGAGTGTCAGCATTTGATGTGTTGGGTGTTCTTCGTTAGCATCAGTGTATCGATTACCCTGTAGGAATTTGAACATCACCTCCCTGGTTCTAGCTGTAACTTTCGGTAGCCTTTATTTTGTGCAGTATCTAATATTTTATGTGTTTGTAGATTTCTAATTGTGTATGTGCCCCTGGAGGGGGTCATACATGTGACGAAGCGACAGATTTTGCCAAAAACGTTGCAAATAAAAAACCACTAAAACTCAGTCGCGTCATTACGCGTATGCCAGGCTTTAGACACAGTGTATAGTTCACTTATTTTGTAGGCTCCAGTGAGATGATTTGGAACATCCGTCATCCATGAGTCATAATCACACCTAATCAGTCAAATGTATGCAGTGCTTTATATAATTGACACTTTTCTAAAAATGTCTCATCATTAAATTATTACCATCACATTACAAGAAAGAGAAATAGTTGTTTCCATTAGATCAGTTAGGTACATGCTTTATGAATCGTCCAAATTCTTTACCTCACATTAGTAGGCAAACTGGCAGTGCCTGGCATACAGAGTTGTTGAGACATGTACTGTCTAAGTAGGCAGTGACTGGACTACACACTTGGCAATTATGGCAGACTTAATGAGTAATCACACACATACCGTGAATAATAATTATAAGGTAGAACCATGTTCATCCGTCCAACACACCGGGCTACATTTGTAGCACATAACAATTTGCATTGTATGCCTGAATACCGGGTTTATCGGATTTATGAACAGCACCTGGACTACATGTGTTCTTTATATGTACCTGACTAAAGATACTTTGTTGTCAGTGGATTTTGTTGTTAATCAATTGAAACAAACACATTTATGTTGTGGGTAATACTAGGGCACTGAAAATCAAAAATACCTGGTACATAAACGTTAACAAGCCATTAGACACACTAAACAGATAACATATATATATACATATCACTTGTGATTTAATTTTAGTGTATTTTTATTAAACAAGTTTTGGAAGGTCAGATCTTGGTTTAAGGCAGTGTTTTGTTACTCTATAAGTTATTAGTTAAATGTTTATAATCAAAGTAATCATAAAACTATTTGATTGTTATTTTTTTTAAATGATTGCTGTGTGATTGCCCAATTCATATAGACATATACAGTGGTTACAAACATCATACAATTATTGTATTGTTAGCCTCATTTTTTATTACAGCTTATCGCAAATATAACACAAATTTATAATCTGATTGCATCTGAATTATATCCATTTACATACACACAATGTTACTGCAGACAGTTTTCTGTCAGACTAATGTTCTTATTCTCCTCTTGATTCCCTGCCACCAGGGCTGAGGTTGGCCTCATTCCCACTCCTTGGTGTCAGTTATCTTTCTTCTTCTTTCCCCCTCACTCATCTTTCACTGCTGTCTCCCCCCAACTGTCTCCACTCCCCCTATCTTTCACTGCCATCTCCACCAACTGTCTCCATTCCCCCCTATCTTTCACTGCTGTCTCCACCAACAGTCTCTACACCCCTCTATCTTTCACTGCTGTCTCCACCAACTGTCTCCACTCCCCTCTATCTTGCACTGCTGTCTCCACCAACTGTCTCCACTCCCCTCTATCTTTCACTGCTGTCTCCACCAACTGTCTCCACTCCCCTCTATCTTTCACTGCTGTCTCCACCAACAGTCTCTACACCCCTCTATCTTTCACTGCTGTCTCCACCAACTGTCTCCACTCCCCTCTATCTTGCACTGCTGTCTCCACCAACTGTCTCCACTCCCCTCTATCTTTCACTGCTGTCTCTACCAACTGTCTCCACTCCCCTCTATCTTTCACTGCTGTCTCCACCAACTGTCTCCACTCCCCTCTATCTTTCACTGCTGTCTCCACCAACAGTCTCTACACCCCTCTATCTTTCACTGCTGTCTCCACCAACTGTCTCCATTCCCCCTATCTTTCACTGCTGTCTCCACCAACAGTCTCTACACCCCTCTATCTTTCACTGCTGTCTCTACCAACTGTCTCCACTCCCCTCTATCTTGCACTGCTGTCTCCACCAACTGTCTCCACTCCCCTCTATCTTTCACTGCTGTCTCCACCAACTGTCTCCACTCCCCTCTATCTTTCACTGCTGTCTCCACCAACAGTCTCTACACCCCTCTATCTTTCACTGCTGTCTCCACCAACTGTCTCCACTCCCCCCTATCTTGCACTGCCGTCTCCACCAACTATCTTGCACTGCTGTCTCCACCAACTGTCTCCATTCCCCTCTGTCTTTCATTGCTGTTTCCATCAAATGTCTCCAAAAAAATTATGTATAGTAACACAACAAAATTGTATCCCTATGCTTGTTGATGTATATTAGGAAATATGTGTATTTCTGTTACCTGCCTAAACAGGTCAAATAGTTTAGAGTATAATTTCATGCTGTCAATTATATTGTCATTTGCAACAGTGCTGTAGTTGTAATAATTGTAATAATTACAGTTTATATCTATATTGTAAATAATGGTGATCCACCCAAATCAAGTACTTGTAATTTTGCTTAAGTACTGCAGCCTTAGGGTATGTATGTAAAGTACAGTACAGCAATTTAGATTGACAGTGACAATTAGTCCCCTATTGAGAATGACCCCCACTGGTATGTGCGTATTCATATTAGCTGTCTACGTGGCTCTGAGAATAGTTTTTAATCTGCCCGAACACGTCATGAAGGTGTATTGTGTGTGGGACAGTGCTTGGTAGGTTATGTAGACTTATTATTGCAAGTAAGCCATTCATGTGGCCCAAGGTACCAGGTTATGTGTCATTTTGTCAAAACAATTTCTTAAAAAAGCACATTGCACCAACTGAATGATTATTACGATCGAGTGTGTACATTTTATCAAATGCGTCGTATATTTCCGTCAACTGCCACCTAGCGATCAAACTTTCACCAAATGGATGATTGACTATGAAAATCAAACTGATTCCCAACATTTGTCATACAGTTTATTAGCTACATGACCATGAGGTATCATTTATAGATTGTACATGTATATGTTAATACATGTTGTATGATTGATGTAAATGATTCATGAATGACTCAGCTATCGGAAATAGTGTAAGCTAAGCATGTTACCAACTGAAAATAAAATTATTAATCAATACATTTTTTCTAAGCTATTATGGTTTAATACATTTATCTACATGAATAGCTATATAGCTATATTGTCGTGGCATCGTCGATCATCTGTTCACTGTATCAAGTGGCAAAGGTGCTCATGAATGTTTTTCATCACAGTAAAGTTGATGTGCGAGTCTATTACCTGTGATTCATCCCTGTACTGCGGTGACTCTAGCTCAAACACTAAATATGTGAACTGAACAAGCACCGGTGGGTCTAAATAATGCATTTTTAATGTTTGTATTGAATTCCATCACGGTGGGTGGGTTGGGCAAACATTCCTCCCAGATTGGCAGCCGTGAAATTAACAATTATACACAATGAAAACGACCTCTAGATAAATCAAAGCAAAATATCTAATCCTTTGTTTGTTCTACTGAATTAGTGTTTGTGTAGGACTACTTTTAGTATTGTGCGTCCACTTTGTGCTGACCACAGTAGCCTATGTTCTTGACCCATATTTGTGTGTACCCAATTGCTGTGTCCACCCATTAACTGCCCTGATAGATGTGTGACCAAGTGTATATTTTTATGAGTCGAAACACTTATGGTTGAGCCATCTGTTTGTCACCACAGTGCAATGCCCTGATGTTTGGGTCATCCTGCTTGGCCATTGTAGAGAGCTTCACCCTAGTGTCAATTTAATTCATGCCAAGGTTTTGTCATCATCCCGATTGAGGACAGTTTTATAACTGCGACCTTTATGGTATGGTAACGTGTGCGTAACTTGGTATTGTACTATTTCATAGTTGCGCTGTATGGGAGTCATTAAAATGTTTTTAGTTTTATTTGATTCTAAGGTCTTTAGTATAGAGTATTTTAAATAGAAGATCTCAGAGGACAGACTTTGTCTTGCTCGTGTACTTGTGTTACTCAACAAGTGACACTCGACAATGGTTGGTTTCTTAATAATATTCTTTCTTGATCATCATATTTTTTATGAATAATATTTGTACAACAATAGGCTAACATCTTACGACTGATAAACGACAGTAATTTTTGGCAGCACCTTGCTATTAAATACTGCCTGCTCAAAGCTTTGTAATGGCAGTATAAATGTTACTTGATCAAATTTTTAAGAGAAACATGAACTAAAGAAGATGACTAATACGATACCCAACTCGACGTGACCGTGGCTTGCCAAGGGTAATGGATTAAATCAAGTATGTTTTAAAATGTACATTATTAACAGCATCACGTGCTAGTACCAGCTCCAAGCAGTCGGCTCGCATTTTACCTGTCACATGCCAACATGTAGTCTGGTAGAGTGAAGATCTTTTGGTGTTATGCAGCCCTTCTGTTTTGATGAGCGTGATCGCTCCTTCGCGCTCCTTGTGTTGGTCTTATTGATCACACTCATAGCACAATTCCGATCTGAGGAGGGTGATTTGTGTTGCAGTAAGAACTGTGATGATGTAATATAAATAAATAAATGTGTTGTTCTTTCATCCGTTAACATTGGATCGAAATGTCACAACAAAACAAATTAATTTCGATACAGTTCTTGAAGTTGTTAAGGCCACACCAATTTAATTGTTAGGATTACGGATTTAGGAGAATTTTTTTTGTTAGGGGGGATTAAAAATAAGTCGTTGCACGAGAAAGGTGTTTTGTGTAAATACATGAATTGTCATATGAACCATGCAGTACATTGCTAACAAATTATTTAGCCTTGTATCAAAACTTACTAGACACATACGTTTATGAAAGTTTAATAAAATTTAGAATAACAAGTATTGAATAATAAGACTTGGTAGATGCCGTTATGGTGTGTTAACATTATAGACATAAACATGTAGATTAGAGGCAGGATATATCTTGCTGTGATAATATTAATATGACTGGCATAATTAGGATTTGATTGTCGTACCTCCAAATATAATTACATTATTCTATTCCGAAGTAATGCAATGCGATGCTGACTATGCAGGCATTGAAGAGAGTGTCTACAACCCGTTTTCCCAGTGTGTCAACTTGATTGGCCAAAATTCGAGGTTCAGATTTGTGCATGTAGACAGAATGAGTAACGTATTAAACATGTGCACGTTACTGGTTTCGCCCGTATTTCGCTTTGGCAGTTTATTTTCTTTAAATTGCTATTTTGCGTCGTATCTAAAATGTCAGCCTTTAAGTTACCTTTTCGCTTAATTTCGGTGGCACTAACGTTGTCATCGTTCAAGAAAATAAATGTTGGATTGCTCACGAGGCATCTGCAAGGATGCTCGCTGTTATTTCTACAACAATCCGCTCATTCGACATTTGATATCAGAGCGGTGTCGCTACATACACGGGAAATGACATTGTTGATCGTGTTGGACAATTACAATTTTTTTACTGCCTTATGGGAAGCAGCACCAAACTTAAATTTCTTGATACAAAACTACACTGCAGCGTCTGGTTCAGCCATGGTTTAGATCAATTAATGACAAGTTGGACTTGCGGATTCGATGGATCATAGACCAAAGATGCTCGACAACCAATGAAATGGTGTTTAACATACAGTGTTCGATATGATGCATATATTATGCTCTATGAATTGATACAAAATCATTGGCTCTGCATTTCGATCAGAAATAAAAGTTCAACATTTTAATTTTATTTCCGTTTTGTCAAAAACAATGTCGATGGGTCCGTAATTCAAATAATATAATTGGTGGCACCTAATCGTTATTTGACGATAAACGCCAGGAGAGCGAATCACTCACTTTGGAGCTTTCAGGAGAGCATTTTACCACACCTCAATTGTTTAAAACAGAAAGACTGGTTATGTTTACTTTCCATTTATTAGTAATCATAGAATGTAATCTAGATATAGATTGTCACATTTATTTCACAGTGTCTAAGATGACACTGTGACATAAAAATTCCACTGCTTGAATGATGTTTGTGTTGCTATGTGACAGTGATAGTGACATGATTAGATGTCCACATAGCAGAGCAGATATTGTTTCCACATGCAGGCATTACACAGCCTTGCATAATCAGACATTGCTCAAGTTTAAATTAGTTACATAATACTGTATAATTGTTAGGCCACAGGTGAAGACACATGGATCGGATGACTTGGGTCTTGTTAATTGGACCAATTGAAACCAGATGAATTGAAAACTGATGCATTTTGGGTGTGGCCTCTTTAGGCAAAACATAAGAGATATGGTCCAAAAGAAAGGTCCTTCTGAAGAAGGCACTTTGGATGTAGCACGCATTAATGACAACACAGAGGTTTACTTCAGTAGAATGGTAGTTTCGTGTCTAGGGAGCTGTAGCAATATGGCAGATGCATGATAACGGTATATATATATTATATATATTAAAACTTGTTATGGTTAGCTTTAGCATATTTTATAATTATGTAATGCAAATTATGTTGTAAAAAATAAGCTTTCATGCCTTCTGATTTATACAATTGATGTTTCTAGGGATCCCAAGTCTGCCCTCAGTTGCTTTCACTTGTGAACTTTTTAAGCATGTCCTATTTTACTAGTATAGGAATGTGATCTGTAGAACATTTAATAAAATATATTTTCTAAGGTGCAGGAAACGATGTTGTTTCATGGCGGATGTCGTTTCTTTTCTACTTTGCTTTTCCTCTCGTTACTGATATATATCACTTTTGTAAAAGAATTATTAGACAATGTTAATGATGAAATCAATATTCATTATGATTAATTTGTTGCACTAGCCGACTAGGCTCATTCGTGGTATCATAATAAATTCCCTTCTTTTGATATACCTGTGTAATAAATCCATACGATATTATCACCTAATCATGTGGAATGTGAATACATGTTTGAGTTGACTAGACGTAGGAGAATAAACTGCATCATGCATGTATGATATGACAGCAAACCAACGGCAATATGATATTAGGGCCCAGCTTTCTTGAGCGTGAATCAAGCCTTTATTCAGGATCATGTTTTACCAGTCCAAAAATGTACAAACACACATTTATTTATTTTATATCACATATTGAACAACACTAGGAACCTGGTGCATCATACATAATGTCACAGCTCGGCACTTATTGAACAACACTAGGAACCTGGTGCATCATACATAATGTCACAGCTCGGCACTTATTGAACAACACTAGGAACCTGGTGCATCATACATAATGTCACAGCTCGGCACTTATTGAACAACACCAGGAACCTGGTGCATCATACATAATGTCACAGCTCGGCACTTATTGAACAACACCAGGAACCTGGTGCATCATACATAATGTCACAGCTCGGCACTTATTGAACAACACCAGGAACCTGGTGCATCATACATAATGTCACAGCTCGGCACTTATTGAACAACACCAGGAACCTGGTGCATCATACATAATGTCACAGCTCGGCACTTATTGAACAACACCAGGAACCTGGTGCATCATACATAATGTCACAGCTCGGCACTTATTGAACAACACCAGGAACCTGGTGCATCATACTTAATGTCACAGCTCGGCACTTATTGTGTCATAAGCTAGTTGTCAGTCTCCAGGATATCGGTAATCATAATACATGGGGTAGCCATATAAAACACTGTTATTGGTAATCATAATACCTGGGGTAGCAATATAAAACACTGTTATTGGTAATCATAAGTACAATGACTGTTCTTCCTAGTGTCTTGTTCTACAGTTCTCCAACTTGTAAAACTAATCCTTCATGTCTTCCAATCCTAGTTATCTTTGTCAGCTCTCTGTCTCAGCCTCAGTTGCACCATCAAATGTGCTTACAATTCAGAATGTTGTCCTGACAAGGTTTGAGTTCATGCAGTACTTATCATTCCAATGTAGATACAAGGTTTGAGTTCATGCAGTACTTATCATTCCAATGTAGATACAACAAGGTTTGAGTTCATGCAGTACTTATCATTCCAATATAGATACAACAAGGTTTGAGTTCATGCAGTACTTATTATTCCAATGTAGATACAACAAGGTTTGAGTTCATGCAGTACTTATCATTCCAATGTAGATCACAAGACTATTTCTGCACCGTTCAGTTTTTGTTCGCCTGCTTTTAAAATTATTTTATTTCTGCACCTTTCAATAAAGTAAATAAAATGCACTTATTTCTTTAAGTGTGGACATTTTGGTGTACCTTAGGTGTCAGGTATTGTATAATTATATATGATGCTTTTTGCATAGTTGGCCAACTTTCTAAAAAAATAGCTCAGATGTATTTGGAATGCATAGTACCAGTACCATGAGCTACTTAATGTTAATACTACAACACAACATACGTTGAATTACGCAAAATAGAGGATAAAGGTGCTTGGCCTTGACTTGACTAAAGCACAGCCTGTTTGGTGATGAGCCATTATTAATGTTTTATTTATTTCTGTGATGATGGCCAGTTGCCAGAGCTTTGCGGTGAAAAATTATGCTGCCATAATAAAATTTGAGGTGTAAATAAGATATTTCCTACACTTTCAAACGCAGATTTAATAATCATTTATTGAATATACATAATCCACCAATTAAATGACCAGTTCTAGAAGAGCTGTTAATTACCAAAACTCAGGACTAAGGAGTATTGAGAAATTTACTACTGGATAGTTGAAAGCAGCTTACCCATGGATTTTCGTAGCAATAATTGTAATGCTCCAATTAGTCATATTGAATTGTGTGTATCATGGATTTGTGATTTATTCCTTTTCTGAGAACTGAGGAGCATTTTACATTCATGAAACCTAAAATCACATACCTGTACATAACCATTTAATGGGAAAGTATGACATTGAAGGGTGTGACACTGAGATTACTGTATTCGTTCTAATTAGCGTACATGCCCTAATTAGTGTACACCCCCATTTTTGGCGATGTCGGGAATCCGTAATGCAATGTCCTCTCCCCCAATATCAAATTACTGCGACATTTGACGATCTTTTTACATAACATTTTTCTACACATATCTGGAGACTTTGCAGTGTTCTTATATCCTCTTGACCACACGTGAATATATAAATAGCTGGTAACACTAAGCAACCTACATTAATAGTACTAAACACGTAGTATATTCGAATGTTTGACCGAAATGTGAATGTGTGCAACTCGGACAACACGCTTACTTGGCGTACGCCCTTATCACGGCGAGACGATGGTGCCACTTGGTGAATATACTTCTAGATATGTAGTAAGAGACTGGTTAGTATTTATTCTCAGTTTCGTTGTGGCTGAGCGGAGCAACCGAGTGTTCGAAAAATATTGTCTTGATTGAATACAAATAAGTGGGATAAAACAAACCCAGTACATTGATAAATGGTCACAAAATTATTATGTTACAATAAGAATGCAAGGGTACAAATTCAGCATTATTCCAGGCATATTTATGTTTAGGAATATTGCGTCTTAGTGCACGTTTGAGGCGTAAATAGCACAACATCATATGCTGCTATATGGCTCAATTTTACCCACGCGACGTGGTAACGCACGACACACTAGCACAAACATAGTCGTATTGTCGTAATACAAATATGCCTGGGATGATGTTGAATGATGGAACTAACGCACTGAGGTATCAAAGTTAGGCAAAACTCAAGTTATACTGGATACTGGAATGTTTGGGACTTTGAGTTTTAACATAGATGTCGGTGAATGTTAGATAACATACAACTTAATTACTTACAGTGGATTACATTGCTTGTTAGTTTATATGTCAGGTGGACTTAGTCAGGTGCAGTTAAGTCTGTTCTTGTATCATCCAAGTCACCAAATGACCAACTCGGCCAGCAACGACGTTGTGTCTATTTAAACTTGGCTCATTTTGGGTGTATGCTTAATAGGGAAGATTTTTAGACATATTTTAGCATCTCAAATATTTTTCAGGCATACTGAATACGGTATGTTGTTATTTTGTGATAACATAGAAACAGTGATATTTCTATGTATGGGAAAACTAGCGAAAATAGAGGATCCTGGTAGCTGTAAGAGGTTTGACAGAGCTCTGCGGAAATAGATGTTTGTAGTTTAGAGGCAGGCAAGAGTGTTTATCGAGCTTATTCACGTTTATTCACACTACCTTTGTTTGCTTTGTACACGTACGTGTGTCTGTTCATGTAAGCCACACCTTGGTGTTGTTGTTAATGTTGACATTGCCATAACAATTTATGTTATTGCAGATTACCCAACTAGTCTCGGGACATTTCACGTGGGTGGTGTTTATACGTGTTGATCGTCTCCAAGGAGGGACTGATTTAAAACATAACATTGAAAAGTCGTTTTCATGAATGCCAGCATGCCACTAGCTTACAATGACGTTGTTATTAATGAGTGTTTTGTTCACATGAAAGCCTATTCTGTTCACACTTGTATTAGTTGAAAAACCATGGTACACTGTAGCATATTTAGACATAGTTTAAACCCTATCTTTTAAAACTGAATTTTGCTGAACATTGTTCAAGCAGGCAACAAGAACTTTAGTATGATGTAGCAAATCTATTATTAGCTTGCACTCCAGTACATATATGCGATTAGTTTCATGTACAAACATGTACATATTTAACAGGCATGCTCTTGCAAAGGTTGTACATTATTTGTGCTATTAACTGAACTATTGTTGAACAATACACTTGACTGTACACATTGCACACTAAGATAGAGAATACATTATCCATTGACAGGCCAATTTTAGCTACCATAGTACGCAGAAAGCTACAATAAATGTGTGCTTGGAAAACTGCCAGTCATTACTGAAAGACATGCACTGCTACCGGCTATAAGTATAGTCTCGTTTCTGGAAATATATTTCTGACATAATCCATTCCCCATGGCACCTGCATTTACTGAAATATTGAGCACATGGTCAATTTAAATAAAATTACAGGTAATAATCAATTAAAGAGGTCATGTAGGTGTGGGTATTGATTGTATAATCAAAGAACATAGAGTTTCTGGTCTGACCAGTCAAAGCGCTATGAGCGCCGTGTATAGCACATTAATGAGCGGATGTGTTTGTAAATAGCACTTAGTTGTCAACGATAGGCCCCCCCCCCCTCCCGTTACATGACTTGCATTTCAGTAGTTTTTATTGTTAATTATCAATGTCATTCTTTCGATTTCATGAGAGTTATTGAATGTTTTTGTTTAATATTTAAAACTATGCCTACCCACAGATCAACAATCCAAGAGCATCAGTTATCACCATTATCGTAGCGTCATCTGGAGATTACAATGTTATTCTCTCAGGTAGGGGAAAGACTCTCACAAAAAGCACAACATATAAAAAACATGTAAGGAAATAACTTTAAATTTAACTTTTAACTTTAAACTATTGTTGTGTTTTATTTTAAAAATAAACATTGCAATTTGGTAAATCAGAGGTCGATCATCCAAGGTATCAAATGAACACACAGAAAGGCAGGTGGACGTTGGTGCACCAAAATAGACGTACTTACAAAACTCTAATGCTGACATATTAATATATCAATTCAAATGAACTATTTCTAAAGGCTCAACCTTTTTGTTAGAACATTGTGTTTGATGTCACAGTCTATTATAAATCTAATGTTTGCCAGCTTTTTATGTACGTGGATTGTCTTATTGAGTTGTCCGTATGAAGCTGTTCATGGGAGTACAAGTTTAAAGTTTTTGGCATTTACATTTATTCAATATTCCTAAGTATGTGGGTTTCTCTTCTGTGTGTAACTGTGCTGATCAGGAACATATGCAGATGGACGTCACTTCGCTCACTTGATACCACACGTTTGTGTTGACTAGACACAGATCATTGCTGTATGTGATCAACAAAATGAAAATGTAGCAATGAATTAATAATTTGCCAAAAAACTACTTAGCGCAATAAAAGAAGGGAGTGTCCTTATGTTTGTTCCCATGTTGTATTTTGTTTCTGTGTTTCCAATTCATGAACAGACATGCAGTCACACGATTGCCATATCACTAAGCTAATTTGAATGTAAAACTTCTTAATATAGTCATCGAGCCACTCCTTTGTTGCCACTGGAGTACACTAGCACACGGAACAATGCCACATAGCACAAGTCTGCACACAACAGCTTCATGTTGTCCAGTTCTGCTGCAAGTGGCAGGCGTGTACTCACACACTGAATGCGTCCATACAGATATCATAGAGCGATGAAAGATTTAGTGCTGGCACTAGATTTATTGCCTTCAGCCATTGTTCCTGATCTCCTTGTCTTGCTCAGTATGCCTGTGTACCATGTCCTAGAATTACACAAGAATTACGGCCTCGACTCTGGTTGGCAGCTCAGAAATGCACAGTAGATTGGCTGAATGTGACCCGCTGTCCACTGGGTGGTTTTATGTGACCCGCTGTCCACTGGGTGGTTTTATGTGACCCGCTGTCCACTGGGTGGTTTTATGTGACCCGCTGTCCACTGGGTGGTTTTATGTGACCCGCTGTCCACTGGGTGGTTTTATGTGACCCGCTGTCCACTGGGTGGTTTAATGTGACCCGCTGTCCACTGGGTGGTTTAATGTGACCCGCTGTCCACTGGGTGGTTTTATGTGACTCGCTGTCCACTGGGTGGTTTTATGTGACCCGCTGTCCACTGGGTGGTTTAATGTGACCCGCTGTTCACTGGGTGGTTTTATGTGACCCGCTGTCCACTGGGTGGTTTTGTAGCTTGTCTAACACTAATCTTATGTTGATGTTCTTTTATTCTTCTGACATTGTTGTGTCTGTCCTACATGCCTGCAATACCAGACTATCATTATCGGAAAGGTGTGTTTAAATGGCTTTGGTTCTCCCACTATCTACGTGGCACTATCTGGCAGACGTTATAGAACTCCTCGGTGTAGGTTTAATAGATACAAACACTCATTCGTGCTACTGTCCATTAAATAACTTAATTCATGATGCCTCCTGCCACAGTGTCACATGTCATTTTAGAATAAGTAATGTGTACGCATGTATTATTTATCGAATGGTTTTATGTACATATTGCAGTCATGTCTGTTCTCACCCGAGACAAATTTCTCAACTCCATAGCTGAGACAGTAAATCATTATCTTATCTTATCTTACAAGATAAGAGAATAACTACTAATTCACATACAGATCATACAGAATATCGTTCGTTGAAGTTGTAGAAATTGTGGTTTCCTCGCCATTTCCAGCCCTGTCAGTAGAGTGGTTGGTAGTTGATGTGACAAGTGGTAGGGATGTGAAACAAGTTAGCTTATTTAAGATAATTGATAATATAATAACAACATCTTTGGGTCAAAACCAAATCTCCCAGAGACAAAATATGTTGCTTTCATATTTACTTTTAGAAAATTTCTGAGTCAATATCCACAAAACCAATGATTTGAAAGGTCTCAAATAGAATGTGCGCTGCTAAGGAAAGAAGACAGAAGAATGTGCCGTAATTAGCATTACAAGTGATAGGTGAAGTAGTTCATTAAAAAGTTGTAATGGCAAAAAGAACATTGTGTAATCACCATTGACTTAAATATACTGCACCAAAGGAGAGAATGTTCATATTGTAAATGTTACAACCAGTGCAGTTATTACCGGTATATAGTGTAGCCATTTCACTTAATGATGCCTCATGTAAGGATTATAAGGTTTATGAGGTGAGAAACTGTGCATACTGGCCAGGATCGTCAGAGTTGTTTACTGTGGACTTGGCACCTGCAGTATGCTACAAAAACAGAATATTGAAGGTTAAAAAATATAAATATCTTAGAAATTGGAGCATACTAACTATTGAAGATGCAGTTCTAAGTAGAAATACATGTGTATTACTCAGGTTTACTTATTTAGTTTACTGGTAGTTCCTGCCCATAGGCGGTCACCTCGATGGTCAGATCTCCAGGTAGTTAGTAAAAGCTCTACAACTTCCTGGCAAGGCAGCTTTGTAGTCGTAAATACATTTTTCTGTACTCTACTAACCGAGCTAATGGGTGCATGGACAAAAGCCCCTTTGGACAAAAGCCCATTGGACATAAGCCCCTACCAAACATACACCACTCTTGGACAAAAGCCCCTCCCAGACATAAGCCCCTCACACAAAAGCCCCTCAACCAATATACATTTATATATTTACAATATAAATAAATTTGGGTGAATAATTACAAAACTTTGTATTTAGCATACAATCTTCGAATAACATTATGTTGTGACGTTATTTTCTGTGACTTATTTTCTTGGACAAATTTTTTTAGATAGATTAGTATAGACTGTGTAGATATTGTCTTTGAAAAAACAGTGTCAGGTTATCACCTCAATAATTCGGCAAAAGGGCTGGGAGTAGACGATTATTTGTTTCACCCAAAGACAGGAGTGTATACCTTGTCCGAGGGGCTTTTGTCCAGGGGGGCTTTTATAGGGGCTGGGTGCAGTTACCGCTTGTTCGTGTAAATTATTCCACAATTGTGTGACTCTGATTGAAAAGGTTTCCTTTCTAGTATTTATATGTACACATTCTTGGAATAGTTTCAAACTATGACCGTGTGTTTTAGTAGTTGATTGATGTGAATGAATGAGTTCTGAAAGACATCGACATTGACCTGACAGAATTGTGCACACTTCAGGGCAAGACTGGTTGGCCTTGACTTTATTTAGTGAGGCACCTTTATAAATAAGGCATGATCAGTTTGGCCATGAACTATTGTTTAATATGCGAGGCATGGTGGCCTGATGTCAGGACACCGCAGAAAATGGCTGCGTTGCCACCACCAAATTTGAAGCCTGACTCTTTGCACTGGCAAACAGCTTTGGAAGACAGATTTTCCAAAGCGAGTCAGTTTTACTCATGGATCAGCCATTAACACCGAAGCATACTGGACTGGCCAATAGATGAAGCGTGCAAGCCATCATATTAACCATTTACTGATATGTAGCGACCAAAAGAAACATTGTCTCACGAAACTCTGCCTGGCCACTATTACTGAAGCTCAAAATAGGGAAGGTACAGAAATAGTTGACTATCTAGATAAATGGAAGCAGACTGGGTCCAATTCCAATTAAATTCAACACACAAGAAAGATCAATTCCAATTCAATTAATTTTAACTGTTTTGTTGTGACTTAAGTTTCTGCACATTGATGGGCAATCAATGGAGGCCCAGTGATAATCCACTAAGGCAAACATTAGCCCTTAATTAGGCCCACTCCAGGAAGTCCATAATAAAATACCTGCCCTGTTCTCAGAAGAGACAGTGCTAAGCAGGCCACGGGCCAAGCGCTGCTATCTGAGTGTTCTGAAGGGTGATGTTGACTTTTTGGGAATAAAAGATGGAAATGTGCACAAATAAAAAATATTTGTAAATGTAAAGTAAAGGTAAGTTTTTATATAGCACATTATCTAGTCCTCAGGACTGCTCAAAGCACTTTACACTTTACTCTCTGGCAGACCAATTCAACTGGTGAAAAGTGATGAAACGTATGGGTACCAGACGTGTGTAGCAATATTTTGGTCTGAGTAAATGATGTAAGGTGCAGAAATAGACATATTTACATAATATATTGTGAGGTGGCAACTTTTACAAGATCTGCACACTGTGTATAACTATCATTAACAGAGTACCGTAGCTGATATTTCATGAGCGAATTCAAAGCCAGTAATGTTTCTACGAATGTTAATTATTTACACCCATACCGTGCATTCACTGCTGTTCTAGAACAAGGTCACCCTAGGGATGTTGCATTATTTCACAGCTGTATCAGACTTAAAAACAAAACAAATGATGCATGAATATAATGCACTAAAACTAAGATCTCAACACTATGTGTCTGTGAATCGATGGACTCAATGATAATAGTGTTTTCCTTAGCACTAAACATGTGGAAGGCGTGTCGCACACATCAAGATGCAAGTGTTTGTGACGATTAAATAACCGTGTTTATGAAGCAGATATGCCTCCAGGTAGCTTATATTTACTGGGAGATTTTCCAAGAGATTAAACATGATGTTTGTTTTGCCGAATGTAAACAAATAACAAATGCATTTGATTTGTAATGTTTCCTTCTTTTGATGATAATGTATGAAACTAATTAAACTAATTATTAGTCACATGACTCACACCAGTATAGTTAAATTCCAGTGATCACATAGTTGGTGCTAGTAAGAGTATTAGTGTTATCATTTTGTTATGTTTTTATCATTGATACTGCAAAAATGGAGGTGATCAATAATACAATACTGCATGTAAGTTATCTTGACCATTATCAGGTACTTTTGGGTTGTTTGTTTTCAGTAATTTGTTACATTTTTTGTAAAAATTATTAAATATAGATCTATAATTTTGTCTAGATAAATGTGCATAATCTCACCAGCAGTATATATATATATATATATATATATATATATATATATATATATATATATATATGAAATTACCTGGACTCAAGTGTCTATTTGATTATAGCCATTATAAGGGTGATTATCAGTAGCCATGATAACTAACAAAGGCATTGACCGGAGGGAATTCTCTTAAATTGGTGATGTCATTGGCTTGAATGATTTACTGGAGGTACAATAGAAGGGTGGCAGACAGAACCCCTGCTGGACATAATCCCCATGGACAAAACCCTCCTGGACAAAAACCCTGCTGGACAAACTCCCTGCTTTTCAGTGTTTTTTCCAGTTAGCTGCAATACCATGTAACAACTATGTAACAATATTTTGTTTCCATTTCTTTCATTTTTCCTACAATATATTCTGAACATATTTCACACATTCACAGAACCTTTAGAAATGTAATCGTCACTCTTTGTATTGGGAGTGGCTTCTAGAAGCTTTTGAAAAAGTCTCTAAAAATGGGGGTTATGTCCAGCAGGGGTTCTGCCCTACACCCACAACAGAAGGAATGGTGGTTTTGTAAAGTTTGTGAGCACTAGTGATGTTTTTTGTTCTGGGGGTAACATTTCCATCACAACTTAATACTTAGTTGTCATAGTTTGATGCCAGTAAACACAATCAGGTTGGGTAACAATGATGTTATTAGGACAATGCAGATATTAAATAAGGGTATATTAAATATCCAGTTGTTGCATTCCTCTTTGTCCCTCAAGTCTGGTAAGCAGCTGGCCCCAAATTAGTCCTTGCATTTTGTATTTGGTCTTCTGTTACTAATTCTGTTTCACTCACCCGTATCCACTCCTCCTCTCTCTTAGTAGGGAGAACAAAAGGAAGGGAATAGCCCATATTTGGACCAGTGAGAGCAGAACAGTTGCAAACCATAACAAAGAAGCAAATCCACTTTGATTTAACTGCAGTGTGGTTCTGGTGAATTTTCACCAGAATAGATTGACATGGTCATGAGTAACAAATGTTATGCAACTACCATCCAAAATAAACCCTAAATGACATGTGAAAATGTGATGCCGTTGGCATATCATTCATTTCTCATCTACCTGTCAGTCCTTGAGCACTAACATACAGCAGCTCAGCTGTGTCAGTCCTTTGTATTGTTGCCTTCTTTGGTTTTATTTATTATAACTTTCTACATATAATATCTACTGATCTTTTACTGAAACAGGCCTTTACTATTTAGATTTTTTTGCTGTTTTAGCATGTTTGAAGGAAATATTTCAGCCAGTAAATTCACAACTATAACTTGTCACCGACTACCTACGCATTATCTATCGTCAGGTGCGGATGCGAGAATTGACAATGGCATCATATTCTGGATGTCGCAATTCTCCCGTACCGCACACCCGCATCGAAGACGAGGTGCAGATGGAGGAGGTTTACATCATAGGGAAGAAGTTGGGAGAGGGAAGCTTTGGCATCGTGAGGAAAGTCGTACACAAGGACACCAATGTGACATGGGCGTGTAAGGCCGTCAACAAGGAGAAGGTAGAACGTCACACCTGTTGCTTGATACCATTTTGTTTTAATAAATTCTATTTTAATCCCTTCAATGCGTAGGTAAAAATAGCACGAAATGTATAAATGTTTCTGTAATTACATGGAAATTAATTTTGAAATGGATACACTGACAGCAGTGGCCCGCGGTGAAAGCACGGCAGCCGATGTTAGTATTCTTGAAAGAGCACTGGATGTAATTTCACTGTTGGCATACGGTTTCATTTTACGTGTGTATAACTGAATTTTCTCCCTGGCGATTGTTGCTGTTAGTGTTGCATACTCCTGATGCTCTCTCTTTAATATTAATTCTAATTCTCGGTAGGCTGGCAGTTCAAAGATCAGGTTACTCGAACGGGAGGTGGACATATTGAAGAAGGTTCGCCACGAACACATCATCAGATTGAAAGAAGTTTTCGAAACACCAAAGGTGAGGTGATGTTTGATTCGTGTCACTCAATGTTTGCAAAGATCGTGCTGAAGATTAATGTAAAAGGTAAGATTAATGCTAGTACGACTAATTTTATGGCTTACAACCACTCTTAAAACATCAACATCATTACCAGGAAAGTATCTTTTTGAAGAAGGTTCATGACTATGAATACCCTGGCTCCTGGGTGAACACTACAGCCAACAACATCTAAACGAGGAAGACAATGACTCATAATCCACTTTATTATATCAGCCTGGAGAAATATGAAAGTTTGGACTGCCAAGTGAAATTAAGTAGCACCTATTCACGGTAGTGAGTTTTATGGACAATTTATAACAAGAAAACATAAAACACAACTCGATGGGTGCTGCACAAGGATGTTGTGAACGCTTTCAACTCGACTTGTTCATTCCTTTGAAAGGGGAACTATTCCACTTTTTGAGAAGGCATCAGGTTTACTGAGTTCCTGTAGTGTTGATTTTAATTTAGCCAACTTCCAGGCTTTTTATGGATTGATTAATGATTAAGCCTATTACAAATCACTTTTAGTCTAAATAGTTAAGTAACATGTGCTGTCAGTTGAATAAACGAGTGCGCACTGTTGTTGAAATCATCATTGAAAGAACTGACTATGAATATCAGATCGGAGAAGTTACAAAAGTGTGAGTGCAGTGCAGGGATTTGAGGGTAGCCATTAATTGAGTTCTTCTTCCTCATGCTTCCCTTGACTGGGGTGATACTTAAGACATGTTTTATTGCACTGCACTCTAAAGGAACACAATCTTTATGCTGTGCCTTAAAATTATTAATCCATTTGTTTAAATATTACTATATAAGTTTTTATAATGTTTAGGATAATAGCTGTCTAAATAGTGTACATATTTTATTAGAATACTCACATTTTTATGTTTTCATATCTTTCACATCCCAATCTCCCTCAGATCATCCATTCTCCTTCTGACTGCCCTAGGATTTAGATGTAGACCATTACTGTAATTGCTTGCACAATTGTGACTGGATCTGGTAAGAAATTAGTTAACAGTTTATTTGTTGATTTCAAAAAAACCTTAAAACAGCTAACAGTTCGTAGAGGTTTTGATTTTATAAAGTAACTGAAGAATGTGAAGAAATGTAAATACCATTGCAGTCGTAAGTTTGATGTATGTAGATTCTGGTAACAACATCACCGTCATCCCAATGAATACAATAATAACATTATTTGGACATTCATTTCTAAAGTACAAATCTGTTCAATGGTATGAACAATGTTTGTAAAATACTAATACTTATGTAATGATTAATAGAGCTACTAAGATGTGAGTAATAAAATAAAACGTATATAAAGTTGCTAAACTAAAACTGCTAAACAATCATATTACATACATCAATTACTGAATGATGTGCAGTTAATTAGTTGTTAATAAAAATATATAATAATAATAAATTAATATAAAATAAAAAACACTCGATCACACATCGCATGACGCGTACTTCCAACTGTTCGGCATTGCCAAAATACGTGCAAAACTCACAACAACGACGTGTAGAACTAGTGCACTCGCTCGTGACGCCAAGAATAGACCACAACAACGCGGTGCTCCATGGTATCAGTGACCGCCTAATGCATGGCACGAAGACAGTCGAGCACTCCATGTCAGAGTAGCTCCACAGATCCAGCGCAGCAACAGACATCAGAGCATCACCGCAGGACTTAAATGTCCTCACTGGCCACCGGTGAAGTGGCGCACAGAGTACAAAACAGCGATCCTTGTCTTCAATATCCTTCACAACCAGACGCCCGTCACTGACTACTCGCCACGTGCCACGCCAGTTGACACGATCCATAGGCCGCATGATCCATAGGCCGCATCCCTCTCACCATGCCACAATACAACCCGGTGTGATACGGCCGGCGATCTCTCTCGAGCCGGACCACTTCTGTGGAATGAGCTGCCGGAGGAACTGCAGCTGACCACCTCACTGGACGCCTTCAAAGCACGCGTCATACACACCATTCCAAACTTGCTTTCAATGTGTAAATGTGTAACATGTTGTTTTAAGGCCTTCTTTCTATGTCATTGCATAATTTACTAGTGTATAAATAAACTTAATTATTATTCAATAATTATAACAGAATGAGATGGGCGGGACATGTACATATAATGGGTGAAGACAGACTGGCGAAAAGAGCGTGGAAAGTAGAAGAGGGTGGCAGACGAAGGAGAGGAAGACCAAGGCTGAGATGGAACGACAGCATAAAAAGAGACCTGGGGAGGGCTGGCGTGAACAGCCATGAATGGATGGCCATTGGGGACGAGAGAGAGAGAGGTGGAAAGAACTGACAAGAAAAGTAGAAGAAGCTACCAAGTGACGTGGACCCCACCTCGCAAGGGAGCAAGGGGAAGAAGAAGAAGAAGATTAGTTTAATAGTAAACAACTAAAATAATTTACTAATAAATATTACGATATGACGAAGTCACATTAAACTGATATGATGATGTCACATAAAACTAGACATAGTAAGCAAGTTTAAAATAATGTGTCTTAAGATGCGCCTTAAAAGTGTTCGCACACTCAATCAAACGCAGATCCTGGCAGCACGTTCCAGAGCTTTTGTCCCACGCAAGAGAACGAGCGGCGGCCGTATCGTTCGAGTTTGTGGCACGGAACGGTGAGTAGCGCACGATTGGCAGATCATAGGGCGCGGCGCGGAACATAGGGTGTGATGAGTGAAACGAGGTAAGCCTGCGTCCGGTCGTGAACGGCGCGAAATACAAGTGCGAGCATCTTATATTGGATGCGCCACTTCACCGGCAACCAGTGTCTCGGCCAGTCCCCGCACCTCATTCGTAGAACCTCTCTAGCCACCGAATGTCAGACCATCTGAAGGTGGTGGAGTAGACGGGCTGACACTCTGTAAACATTGCATTTCCATAGTCGACTCTCGACATCACCAGCTAATGCACAAGACACTCGGTTGTTCCAGTTGTTAAATGATTATTACTATAGTTATCCAACGATATTTAGTGTAGATTGTTTTAATCAAATTAGTTTAGGCCATTTTACAATTTGTGTAGTACAGAGCAGTTTTTTTGTAGGAATTAGGCAAACATTAATTTGACAGTGATACAGCTGTAGTAGTACGTATGTATAATGTAGTAGTAAAATAATAATTATATTCTGTCTTCATCCCTGTACAGCAGGGAACAAAAAGGATAAATAATCAATTGAAATGTAAATACTATGAATATTTTATAGGAATATGGTATATGAAATAATATAAAAATTTAATATTGAAAAAAGTTGTCAGAAGTGGGATTCGAACCCACGCCTGGAGAACCAGACTGCGACCTGAACGCAGCGCCTTAGACCGCTCGGCCATCCTGACTATATGGAAGAGTGACTTGTAATATTTAGTAACATCGCATCTCTATTGTTGATGGTCTCCAGTTTCCATAATACATTATGGTTATTAAGTTTTTAATTGATGATTAGATCACAATGCGATTTAATTTTGTCAACATTCATTAAACATGTTTCTTTACAAAAGCCTCGGTGTTGAAGTCTTTCTAGTAGAGTGCTGCCACCTAGTGACTGCTTGTGATTGTTGTTAATAACCTGGCGCCACCTAGTGGAACAAAATACAAACACTTCTACCAGACTACGGTTTGTGACTACTGCAGTCAATTAGGATTATTTGTATGTAATGTGCGCGCGATAAATGGTGTTTTTCGTGGTACAGCCGTTACTACAGATTATGAACACAGAACAGCAGCATATTGTGAAAGATCTGATAAGCATACAGTTGTCTTTTTGCAATCTAAATGTGTTTATTTTCTTGATAGATTACTGTCTGTCTATTGTCATATCTATTTGTTTGTGTGGCACCTTTTGCAAGTCGGATTTGTCTGCCTTTGAATAATGTATCACTCCTATAAGCCACTTTCAATTAATGTCCTTCTTGTGACAACTAAGATGCACTACTACTAGTTTGTGGGGTACATCAATGTGGCAATACATTTTAACTTTTTGTATTACTTTTTTGTGATAACTCCCATATATCTTGAGTTTAATATGATTTGCATCTAATCACGTTTTAATTGCATCTGCAAGGATGTTGACTTGTCGCGGATATAGCATGGTGTAACGTGTTCTTCTTTTAGAAAATGTACCTGATCATGGAATACTGCAATGGTGGAGAACTGGCAGACGTCCTCAAGGACAAGAAGAGGTTTTCAGAAGTCGAAGTGAAGACAATCATTGAAAGGCTGGCAAGTGCCGTAGGATACCTTCATAAAAAGGGTAATTCAATTTGACATTATACGGCATTATGTGTTATGTAATTTGATGGAATTATTGGACAAACTATTTTTACTGGACCAAACAAAATTGTGTGAAAGATAGTAAAACTAAAATGTGTTCTGACTCTACACCCGTGTATATATATATATATATATATATATATATATGTGTGTGTATGTGTATATATATGTATATATATGTAGCGGGGGATTTACCATGAAGACGGGCAACACGGTTAAATGATGATTGTCATTTAGTGTGTTATAAATCTAAAATACAAAATAACACCTGCAACATAATAACATATGATTACTACAAGTGCAACAATGGATACAAAGGAGCATTCAACAACAGCATTAAACATAATATTCCTTGCATAACATTGACACAGTTAAATCGCATATAGATCATCTCAGATACCAAATAGCAAGCTAGCACCTGTGATATTTGTAACTAGATATCCAAACGGCAATACTCCTTGACGGATTTACTTTCAATAACACGTAGGTCTATATTAGTTTAAACACTTGTTCCCATATCAAGAAATACATTCAAATGCATCCTAAGTATCATTAACACAGTATTAGATCAGTGTAAAATGTCCATAAAGTATAAACTCGGTTGTAATACTTCTACAATTAAACACATGTATATGAGACACTCCTCTATGCATAATAAAGCATCGGTACGTATACATGACCATTATCATCATGTAACGGCCCATCATCCACATAGAATACGAGTCCACTAATCAATATTAAACGCATGTCTAACTGCATTGTCTCTAATTCCTTAATACAGTTGTGTATAATTACTGTCAGACTAATTGTTTCTAACCAATTAGTAATACACCATGACATTGAAGGTAACGATGCTCACCCCAACTGGGAACTGCAGTCTAACACTGTGCATGAGCACTGCTCAGTGCAATCACACCATGCATTCTCTGTAAATAAACAAGCAAGTGAAATATACAGCATTGCACAAACTAACAAGAGTCAGTAACTTATATACAACCAATTATCAGTTATACATGAATAAACCAAATAATGACTAACATTATATCATTATATGTATGCTGACGTAATGATTCCCTTAAAATGCACTAAAATAGCATAATTCTGCTATGAGAATACCTGCTAAGTGTCACATATATTTGAGATTTGCAAGTAAGTGTAATTGCTAACAACAATTGGAAATCAACTTATTACTTAAATCATTGACTAAACACTCTTCTGCTAACCTATCCTATCAATATATAAATTACCTACTACACTGGGGGTTAATAGCCCTTCAGTAGAAACTACTCTGCTAAACTCGATGGGCAGTCAACTCCCTAGTCAATATCCATACCTAACAGCACTGCAGAGGCATCACACAGCCTATTGTGCCAACATCTCAGCAGGGAACATATCAACACAATGATCTCCCATTGAGTATTAAAGACTCACCCTAATTACTAGATTAGGAACCATGCAATTGTGTAGATAGTGCTTCCTTATCCCAACAAGTGGAAATTTAACCTTTGTATTTCATAATACAAACAGCTGTAAGTGCTGGGGGAATACAGCCCACACTGTCAACACAGACCAATTAACTGACCTTCCCAATGGGAACTTAAAAGTGACATTAACAGCAAGTGGGGAAACCCTGGAGTGCTATGTCTGTCCAGCTTCTCTCAGAAACTCTGTGATGGCGTCTCTTACATAACCCTGGCTTAGTGACCCTGGGTATGACCCTGGGTATGACCCTCCTTGGTGACTGCTCAGGAAACTGACATAGATGTTACACTGGTGAGTGGGGTCTACAGACTTCGCGGTAACACATTAAAAGTAATGAGAACAAAAAGAGTACGTGGAGTTTTGGAATAATGGAAGTTAATAAGTTACTATTTCATCAGCAACCCTGCCTGTTACATATATACGATATATATATATATGTTAACATTTATTTCATTTATCCCTTAAAAAATCAATTTCATTGGTATTAAGTTTAAGTCCATAAATAGTAAATGTGCACAACTGGTTTAACAGAAGACATTTGTTATAATCATCAAAAGAATTTATTATATCAGTGTAACTTCTGAAAGTGTCAATAAGCTTGTGCCATACTCATAGTATATATATATATATATATATAAATTCTTTTGATGATTAAAACAAATGTCTTCTGTTAAACCAGTTGTGCACATTTACTATTTATGGACTTATACTTAATACCAATGAAATTGATTCTTGATGGAATAAATTAAATAAATGTTAACACTTAATTTGTATCTTGTCAGGGAGAAATATAGCCTAGTGGTAGACTGACCACATCAAACCAGGTATCCAGTTCTAGAAATTATTTTTAATTGCTGTGCCCCTAAGTTTTACCTAACATCAGAAGATGTAAACATGCATGCACGGACACATTTGCACTGTTTTTAAAATGCACAAAGGTTTTTGTTTTATAATTTGTATGAAGAAATAACCATTTATGCAGTGTGTTTTATGTTGCAATATGTCAAAATTTCATTAAAAATGTGTGAAAATTGTTGTCATGCGCAGTTGTTTTACTGGTGACTGGCAGAGTCTTCCTGAATAAAGTATACATTGTGTAACATATTTGCATTGCAGGGATGGTTCACAGAGACATCAAGTTAGAAAACATTCTCATGGCACAAAACCCAAAAGACAAAAATGACAAGCTCTACATAAAGGTAAACTGCTAATGTGTTCAGGGAAATAGTTTCTTTGTTTACCATTACTGATTGTTTCTGTTAAAAATGACATAATGTTATTCTTTCTTACAAGCTGTGCTACTTATAAATATCTGTGTTAATAATTGGAAGAGTCTTCGGAACTCTAACCTGTGCAGGTCAAATTCAACAGGATGTGCACATTGGCTGTTGATAACAATTGCCCTGCTGTCCAACAGGTGACAGACTTTGGCTTGTCTGTGATGAAAGGAGTTGGCCAGGACAGTATGATGATGGACTTCTGTGGAACGCCAATGTATATGGGTAAGGAATCAGACTTTATAATGCAACAATAAAATCCCTGTACAGGTACCAATGTACTTGTTCATTTTAATATGTCTTGCATGATTGTAATTGATGTATTAACATCATCCTTCTCCATAGTTTGTTGTGTACATTTGTGTTCAAACGTTGGGCTGTTGAAAAACATCTGAAGGAAATTATTGATTGTTCAAGTGCAATCTCTGCCAGTGCGTTCACCTACTGCAATTCTTATTCATCTGAATAATTCAACTGCAATAATGCATTGGCTGTCAGAACTTCATGTTTATCAAATATTCGTACCACTCATCTTGTTATGTACTGATTGCAGTTAACCATACGATTTTGCGTGTGACGCCAGCCAAAGGAAATTGCATCTTTCTAACAGAATAACAAAGACAGCCTTAAAATGAAAATGTTGTAATAGCAGTTTTACGTGTGTGTGTGAACAATAATTTGTCCATGTTCATGTTACTTGCTTGTATTGCATGAGTTTGTTGAATCACAATGGCTCTCCAGATTTGTCTGTCTTGTATGGCAGTCTTAATTTCCTCTTTCTCCTGGCCCTGAGAGTATGTGAATGTGTTTCCTTGGTTTCCTCACTTCATGCTTCAGTAACCAGTCTTCAAGTCTGGACAGTTGTTGTCACCTGTAGCTGTGGCCTGTCAATTGTATCCTTTGCACTCTGATCTTTGTGAGATTTTTGTCTGTCCCCCCATACGGCTCTTTGTTTGGGATGTGCTTATTCCACTATATATTTAAAGCCAATTTGAGTAGTACCCATCAAACTGCTTTTCTTGTGTATATGTCATTGTTCAGACTTTACAGTCATACAGAAACACAGACTAAAAATTAAAGTTGATATAAAAAGACGTTTGAGTTTCTTAGGATGTATAAATGCTGGTCGTAGTAAACCTGTTACAATCCCTCCATGCTGTTACAATCCCTCCATGCTGTTACCTTGCAGAGCTTTATATCCTTTATTGAGCTTTCTGCTGGGGTTCATTAGTGCCTTCTTCAAGATCTCACCCAATCTTAGTGTTGAGGCTTCTTGTTTATGATTGAAGGCCATATAATATATTTTGTTTTCCTGGTGTTAATCTTTAGTCCCACTTTCCCCACATATATTGCAGTTCTTTGTAGCTGTTCTAAAGCCTGTTCAATTTCTTATGACAGAAATTAGATGTCATTAACAAAGTCAAAATATTTAACAACAACTGACCCAATCAATCTACTTCTCCTTATTTTGGAAACCTAGATCTTTTCGTTTATACTTTAGCTGATTCCCCTCAACTGCATTCTGTTGGTATATTTCCTATATATACCTTGCTGGTTTTTCCTGGGATCTACTAGTCTGGCGAAACTTGAATGTCTGGCCCTGTTTTCTCTTTGACATTGGCACAATATTTAATGTTTCTGTTTGTAGCACCAGAGATCATCGACAACAAGACCTACAGTGAAATGTGTGATATCTGGGCGATGGGTGTGATCATGTACATGCTGTAAGTAGGGGAACAACACAGCTCGTATCTCATTAATAGCACATGATTTAAATATCCAACTTATGGCGATGTGTACGACTGGTTTTGATCCTTTTTATTATTATGCATTGGAAAAATTTTATTAGTAATTTTATAAATGGGAATTAATGAGTTGTATAGTTATGAAGGGTTTCAGGATGCCAATTCTTGTGACAATTTTCAATTGGCGAAACTTAAGAAATGAAACTTACAACAAAAATTGGCCCTTGCTGTCAGTCGCTATGATTTTGGGTTCTTAAGATATTACAATATCGTGTACAAGTTTCCACATTACAATATCGTGTACAAGTTTCCACATATGTTCTGAGGATAAATCACTGAAGTGAGTTTTTCTTGAGAAACATCTTTTTTTCATGAAACCCTTTGTAAGCATATCATTAGTTGTTATAAAGTTACCCTCTCATGTGTCTGAATTTGAGTAGTTGTGAAGTGTACACGCCAACCTTGTCAGCTGTGAATGAACTCTGTCTGGGTATTATTTGTTGTACGACTGTTCGTATCTCTATGTGATGGGCATAAATGATCAGTTATCATTTCTGATGAAAAATCACCTGGTTCATTTTGCATAATTTATTTAATGAGGCAACGTTGAGACCAACTAGTACAGTTAGCCACACAAGCAACATATGATATGTTTGAAAGGTTCAATAGTAATTTTAATGCCAGCCAATATGTTTGACTGTCGTTTAATGGTGATAAAGCTTGTTTTAATGGCACCTTGCTGCTAAGATGTGGTGACTGTGATTGCTGTACACTCAGTGGGCACTGCTATCTTCTTACTTGAGGTGTGTTGTCCTCTGGAAATGCAATCCAGTTTTGTCATGACATTTTCTGTCACATGCACCACAGTGGTGCTGAATAAACTTCGCGAGGAACTTGGTAACATGAAGATTCACCAATGTTACCAGGAAGCCATAGTCTTGGGATCTCAGTCATCGAACAACATACAATTAAAGTCAGAATTAACATGCATTGAAGTTGGTTGCAGAGGTTCCATGTCTGAAGCCAACAAATCAAGACTGAAGACTTCCATAGAATCTCTTGGAATAAAACCATCAGTGAAATGAACAAAACAGTTAACTCTATCTTTGTCTAAACTTGCTCTGCCAACATCAATCACCCTTTTCAGATGCAAACATGAGCCACTGGTTTGACCTGAGACTACGGTAGTTGAATTAGGAAATCACCTCAGATATGTCACTGATCACAAAATAAACTTTCTTAATTAGTAAGTGTTCATGTACATACAATTGTTCATCTTAACTATGTTTTACTGTAACCTTTATTTATTATTTTCCTAGCCTGCTATACCATACTACCATACATAGTGATTTACTGTATTTAGTGGGTCATTATTGTACTTTATTTTCTTGTATGAATAACGTGACATGTCTTTACATTACAGATTAATGAAACACTGCCTCTGCTTTCAGATTAAGTGGTGTGCCGCCATTTTATAGTAGGAAAGAAGGCAAACTTTATCACTTGATCAAGACAGTGGACATTAAGAGCAGATTAAACGTGGCCGTCCCTTGGCCGAATATATGCACAGAAGGTAGTATGCTCAGCTTGTGTCGCTATGTCATACTTTGCTTCGTACCTTTCAGATTATGTGGTGAGCCTCCGTTTACAGCCTCTGACACTGAGGTCCTTTCTGATGTTATAAGGGATTCAGACATCGAATCGTTAGTTGAGAAGAGCAAGTTGTGGGAAAATGTTAGCAGAGAAGGTAATCTTGTTCGAGTGGCGTTTATGTGAGTCGAAAACATAACCCTACTAAACGTTTGAACACACTTGTTACGTTTGGATAGCTAACACTTAATTGCCATCTTTTGTAAATCTGTGACTCGCACTTTGTATATAAACAGTGTATATAATGGTAGTTACTTTTCTGCAGTTGCTGATTCACTGTTTGTTTGGCTGTTTTTGTTTACTTCATTAGTTTGTGAAGAGTCTGTGAATCAGTTGAGAGGAAACATCTTGGTTGCTTGCCCTAGCAGTGTTTATGGTCTAAAACTTGGTCTATGGTGCTGATTTTTGTAGTAAAATGTTTCCCATTCTGTAGCTATTAATTGACACAGGAGCACATGGAAACCTGGATCGTTCTTCCTTATGCCCCATTTTTATTCATAAGCAGATTAACTGATCACTTATGATAACCCAGTTTTTAAACATGGTACTGTTGGCATACCATTTTGGTTGATTTGACTAAGCTCTGCATAACGTCATGCATCCATTCATAGCGGCTAACTAATGAAATTGAAGTAACACTGGAAAGCTCTGTGATATAGTTTAAATAACATGAATTTATGATCAGATTTGGTATCATTAAGGGTTGTTAATACAGACCACTCTTGTAGGTATTTGTTCAGAATAGCTTACTCTGGGACAGGTGGCCGTGGTTCAAGAAGGATTTATTGTCATAGAAACACAACTCAAGGGTGTTTTGCCAAAGAACACATATGGTTTTATGTATTCTTTCTGCTTATATACTAGTATATAAGCAGAAAGCATGTATTACTTAAATGTATATGTACTATGTGATTTTGAACCTGTAATTTAAACATTCTAACATTCTAAAGTATCCTGCAGCACTAGTTGGTATGTCGTTCGACCCATTGTTTGTACAGCCAGATGACTTGTGTTACAGCTAAAGACTGCATCATTGGAATGATGCAACTCAATCCAGCACATAGACTGTCAGCACACGAGATCCGTGACCATGCCTGGCTCTCAGTAAGCAGTAGTATTTTATTAGCTATGATGGATTTTTGGGTTCAGTTGTTCCCCAAAACACTAAAGTGTTACTACCGGTACATGTGCTGAGCCTCTACTGCACCAACAGCTAGATGAAGTGAGTTAGTGTTGCATACAATATTTCTTTAACAACTCATTTTAATCTGCAGCATAAGAAAAAATTAGTTAAACTCTGAAATTTATTCGTCGAAAATTATACATTTCATATCAAAATGTATAAACGAAGTACATGTATGAGACAATACAAATGTGTAAGTATAATTGTATTTTCTTGAATATATTATACCAAACAGAAAACGAAAATACTTCTTGCTTCCAACTGTTGAGAACAAGTTGTTTAAGTTGGAAGGACAGAAAATTCCCAGATACAACTGACTCAACTTAATGGAATCATTTGAAACAAACCACTTAAGAACCCAGAAAAACTGGCAGTTGAATAACAGATTTAGATTAGTTTATGCAACACTTGGCAGATTATTCAGTACTGGGAATATATGTCACTACCCAACATGTAGCAATAGGGTATTTTACTACTAGTGTATTACATTTAAGGACTGGTAAAATACAGTCGGGAGAAACTGTTAGCTAGATCAATGGAAAATTGAAACCGTCATGCACCCTGGTTTCATAAAGAACTGTTCTTCATTTCATAAACAGGATGTTGTAATTAAATGGTTCAAATCAACGTGAACAACACTCTAAAAGCGAGATCATGCTTAACAAATTTGTGGGTAGACGAGGGATCACCAGTAGATATCATCTACTTAGATTTTCAGAAAGCTTTTGACAAAGTGCCTCATCAAAGATTACTGCTTGAACTAAAGGCCTATGGCATAGGCAATAATATAATAACTGAATAGAAAAATGGCTGATTGACAGAAGACAACAGGTAGTTGTTGATGGGCAGGCGTATAAGGATAAAGAGCTAATAATACTGCTGCACAAAACAATAGTTAGGCTTCAGTTAGAATATTGTATACAAACTTTGAGGCCATATCGCAAGAAGGACATAGATATGCTAGAAAGAATACAGAGGAGAGCGACTAAAATGATACCAAAACTGAGGGATCTTAGTTATAAAATACACCTGAAAGAATGTGGTTTAACAATACTAAAGACCAGGAGATTGAGAGGAGATCTGATAGAAGTGTTGAAAATATTGAATGGTTATGAAAATATTTCTCAGTTAAGAAAGATAGAAGTACTAGAGGACATGAAATTACATTAGTAAAGGAGCAGTGTAGATTAGATATAAGAATGTTTTCATTTTCACAAAGGACTATAAATGAATCAAAAATATTATCTGCTGATTGTGTGGGTGCTAGTAGCATGAATATGTTTTAAAATAAAATTGACTCGTACCTCAGAAGGGCGGGATACATGTAGATAAAAAGGGTTGGACTCTCGATAAGCCAGAAGGCTTCCTTGTCCACCTGCTATTTAGAGTTAATCTTGTTAAGTCTTGTTATATATGTATAAGTAATAAATATAATATGTTTATTTTTGGTGACTTTTAGTAATGTTTATTAGTATAAATCGGATTGAATTGTTGGGGTGAGCTTTTGGGAGACAACATTTTTGTGTCTTATAACATGTTTGTCCTCTTGCAAAATAAAAATATTTTCAATAAGAAAGCTACCTTTTTAGTCCTTTGGCTGAAAGTCCAAGGGACTATTGCCATCTCTCTGCATCCGCCGTCTGCGGTCCGCCGTTAGCTGCCGTATCTCAGAAACCGTTCAGCAACTTTTTCTCTAATTTTGCATAGACATATCTTAGGGCATTGCCACTATGCACGAGAAATATGTATTTGATTGAATCATTCTAAGGGCTCCCTAAGGCCTCCAAGCACCCCAAAACTTGTAAAAATGTAACATTTTGCCTATTTTTTCAAAACCTGTTCAGCAACTTTTTCTCTAATTTTGCATATACATTTCATGTGATAGTGTCACTGTACACTAGAAATCTGTATTTGATTGAATAATTCTAAGAGCATCAAAGGTCCCCTAAAATGATAAATTTGCTAACTAAATTGTCCTCTACAGCAGCAGCTCTATTTATAACTTGATGGTAACCCCTTTTCCAACATCTGTCACATGCGGAGTCTGTGTCTTGCAGGGATCAGAGGTTGTCTTTTCTGTTATTTCAAAAACTGCTCAGTAAGTTGTTCTCTAATTTTGACGTCTCTTAGGGTAGTGTCACTGTACACAAGACATTTTTATTTGATTGAATCATTCTAAGGGCATCTCAGGGCCTCCCAAAAAGCTAAACCCTTTTCCAACAACATCCCACCCCACTGCAGCTAAGATTCTCTGGTTTCAAAAACTCTTCTGTAACTTTTTCTATAATTTTGCATAGACATTTCATGTGGTAGTGCCACTATACACAATAAATCTGTATTTGATTGAATCATTCTAAGGGCACCAAAGGTCCCCTAAAATGCTAAATTTGCTAACTAAATTGGCTACTGCAGGAGCAGCTCTAACTGGCTAATCCTTTTTCCTACAACATCTGTCACACCTCACTGTGGAGGGCCGGTCTGCCTGGTGGAAACTGTGACTAATCTGTAATTGGTCACTGGCAGAGGCTTCCAAGTTCCTTTTCTGGCACAGTACACAACATCTACTGCTAGGGGATAGTCTCAAGTAGAACATACATTTTCAAGAAAATGTATACATCATCATCACTAAGGTTGTTGTAAATTTCACCAGCTGCCATGTCAAGTCCCTTATAATTATGATTAACAGTGTTAAAAATTCAGGTAAATAGCAAATAACAAAGGAGACAAGTTTGCGCCTTGCTGTACCTCTACGTCACATGAGAAGAAGGCTGACACAGCCTGGCCCTGTTTTTTTTTAAGTATTCAGTTATAACATTATCAATACTACATGCCTTTTTGTTTTTGAGTTTTTTTATTTTCATTAGTACCTCATTTTGTGTGAATGGTCTGTTTATGTGTTCGTTTAACTGGGAAATCATTCTTGGATCAAAAGGTATCTCACTAGCAGCAGTTTCACTTTCAGGTTTTTCACCGAGTTTTTCAAAGTGGTTCATATACTTATCCAGTGAAATATTTCCAAATTTTTCACTGCTGTTAGTTGCTTTATTAAGAATATCCCAGTATTCTGCAGGCTTGCTATGTTTTAGGTTGCGCAAGTTTTCATGTAACTATTTATGGTAGCATTTTGATATTTGTTTTATAAAGCATTTTTACCCACCAGCCAATTCTTTTAACTCTGCATTAGCTTCGTCATTTTTAATTTTCTTTAGTTTACCTTTTGCTCTCAAATAATCTGTCCTCTTAGTCTTACACATAAAGACATAATCTAGCATAACTTGCTAAGTCTTTGTAGCAGCACATTTGTACTTCCAGTGTATCATTGCAATATGACATACATACTGTGTGCCACATTTGAATGCCATGCTTGTAATATTTCCATGCAATCCATTTACATATATAATATAAAACTTCAACAGCCCATTTTTAGTCCTTTGGCCGAAGGTCCAAGGGACTATTGCCATCACTCTGCGTCCGCCGTCTGCTGTCCGCCATTAGCTGCTGTATCTCGGAAACCGTTCAGCAACTTTTTCTCTAATTTTACATAGACATATCTTAGGGCACTGCCACTATGCACGAGAAATCTGTATTTGATTGAATCATTTTAAGGGCTCCCTAGGGCCTCCAAGGACCCCAAAACTTGTAAAAATGTAACATTTGGCCTTTTTTTTTTAAACTGTTCAGAAACTTTTTTTTCTAATTTTGCATAGATGTATCTTAGGGTGCTGCCACTATATACAATAAATCTATATTTGATTGAATCATTCTAAGGGGCCCCCAAAGTGCAAAAGTTTTACATTATCTAGTGATGTGGTTTTGAGAAGGGCCCTTGAGACCACTCCCAACAGTAGATTTTGTTTAATGTGCCACAAAGTCAACACAATGACTAAACTCTGCAGCCTAGTGCTGCTGTTCCATTAAGACCTTGACTAATCTTTAATTGGTCACAACACCCAGGCAGAGTAGACACACTTGACCCCTGTTAGACTGAACAGTTGCCTAACACTTTTTATCTTCAAAACTATTGATTTTCTATAATTGCAAGTTGTGTTTATTTTGATGTTCATTTAATTATTATGAAATGGTGTGACTGTGGTGTCTATTGGTTAAAGATGTATTGTCTGTAGAAACCTGTAGGTGACAAACATAGAAAATTTATATTCTGTCACCTGTAGGTGACAAACATAGAAAATTAATATTCTGGTCAACTATAGAGTGAAATATCTTACACTTTATTGATATCAAATGCATTCTACTGTTCTGTTTACGCTTGCCATGCCTTGTGTAGACATGGTACTGTGTAAATCAATTGTATCAATATAGCCTAATAATTACAGATTCACAATATAGTTGACACCTGAAACAACCAAGTGTCAACCATTAGAAGAGTTGACATAGTTCCGCTATACACAAGCAAGAAATCTGTATTTGATTGAATCATTCTAGTGTCATCAGCATATAGTAGAACATACATTTTCTACATCATCATCCCTAAGGTTGTTGTAAATTTCACCAGCTGCGATGTCAAGTCCATTATAATTGTGACTAACAGTGTTCAAAATGATTCAGGTAAATAGCAAATAACAAAGGACACAAGTTTTCTCCTTGCCATACCTATACACCATATGAGAAGAAGGCTGACACAGCCTGGCCCTGATTTATACATGATTTAGCATTTTTGTATATGTTGTATACAACTTTCAACACATTACCATTAATACCGCATGAAATTATCTTAGACCACAGGGAGGACCGGTCTACTAAATCAAATGCTTTCTTATAATCGATGAAGGCACAATAAAGCCTTTTGCTTCGAGACAAATACAATTCAACCAATACCCCTATTTGAACACTGCCTGTTCTTCACTTATTACATTCGCTTTGTTTAGGTATGTGGTCAGTCTGGTGTTCTGAACAATCACTAAGGATTAATGAACACTTGTGCAGAATGTCACCCACTAAGCAGGTTTAATTGATCTATTCAGCAATGAGGACACTGCTTAGGCCTCACTCTGGACACTGTCACTCACAGTGTTGTGTATTGTCTTAGTTGGTGCATTGAGCTAATCTACTTGACCATGAATCAGTGGTGGCTCTGGTTGTGTATTACACCCAGCTGTGGAGCTAAGATTCTCTGCCTGCTATTGTTCGATGGAAACTGTGACTAATCTGTAATTGGTCACTGGCAGTAGCTTGTGTCAACAGACAGCATTAAGCATAAACCCCTGTTAAACTGGACAGTTGCCTGTAGGTTTTAAACTGTGTCAAACAGTGAGTCTACCTTTTGCTCTCAAATAATCTGTCCTCTTAGTTTTACACATAAAGACATAATCTGGCATAACTTGATAAGTCTTTGTAGCAGCACATTTGAACTTCCAGTGTATCATTGCAACATAACATACATATTACATACTGTGTGCCACATTTGAATGTTGTGCATGTAATATTTCCAAGCAATCCATTTGCATATATAATGTAAAACTTCAACAGCCGTTTTCTTCATTTTAACTTTTTAACCCCTACCGTGTTCAATGCTCCATAACTTCGCCAATTTTTGTAGTAGTCATATTTTTTGAAACCGTGTAAAGCACCCTACCAAACCTTTACAAGGATGTAAGAAAACAATGTTACAATTTTTCCGACTTATCACTCATTTGGTCAGCCGGGGTCACATATAGACGTATTAGTCCAAAGGAATTGTTCCATTCACATTTACATTAGAGGTTTATTTTTGACAGGGTGGCAACCACACACGACCCCCCAATGTCTTGCAGATGATGAAGCAGTGGAAGGGCGACCTGTCCTCTGACAGAGAGGACAGTGACGATGATGAGGTTGCAGGATTGTATAAACCACCGCAGGAAGATAGCTTCTGTGATCAAGAGGTGAAGCAAAAAGAATTTCAAAGAGGTTCAAAAGGGTCAAAGACCTTCGCTTCCACTCACGATTCATCCACCAATTGTAGCGAAGACTTCAAATTGAAGGTGTGTTAATGTGATTTTTTATATAAATATACATCTTACGACATTGCTGTGGAATAACAGAACTGATATTTTTGCAATTTGTTGTCTTTTAAAACCTTTTTTCTTGTTAACCAGAGATGTAGTGGTAAAATATGAATTATATTTATTTTTCACTGTTCGAGCATCATTGCATGGTAGTGGTTGCCACTGTTTATCTACAGCGTCACTATTATTAAATTCCAGGACAGCGACCACAGCGAAGAGCCTTTAGTTTCTTCAACACAGCAGCCAGTGGCGAAGAAGATGAACTCTCCATCAAATAGTCGCAATGCCAGTTCTATATCCTTCAAATCTGCACACCCAGCAACACAGCGCCCTACGAGAGGTGCAGTCAGCAGAAACTCAGACATGTCAAAAGTGAAGAAAAAAGGTGTTAAATGAAGACCCATCTTACTATGGAATGGTATAAAACACTTGTACACAGTAGATATTTATGTCTAATGGTATATTTCTGTAAGGCAGTATAGCCTTTGCAATATTGTCTTTGTGAAAATGCTACAAACTGTTTGCTTTAGGTGTAAGTTGTGTGATTCTAAGGAGTCTATTTCATTTTTATGTCTAATGTAATGATTAAATACTGTTAAGTTGTCAGTTATGATTTTACAGAAATTAAGTCAGTTTGCTGCATTACGCAAAATGTGACCAGCACAACACATTTTGCAGCACATCTTGATTGTAAAAGAACCCTATATTTTAATTGATTTCAAACTGCTGATTGAGCATCATTTTCAAAGTTACGTATAGCTGCATGTTTTACCATGGGTAAGAATGTTTTGGTTTATAAATTCAGATTAAAAAAAGTTTTAATATACATACAGTAAAAGTTTTGTATAAGGTAGATGCACACTGTCCTGTTTTACTTGGTGTGTATTGTATGTGGGATGTGTTTTATGTTTAGTATATCAGGCTACATTTCCCTTGACGAACATTCCACAACAGCTTAATTAAGTGTTCTGGATGTGTTATCCTCAAAATATTGGCAGCTGAATACTAAACAAACCATACTAAGGAACAGTTTACTGAACTATCACTTAAGATGGTTCGGTGGTGAATAACAAAATAATTGTCTAGCTATTATGACATTATATATTAACACAGCTGATGGAAGTTGTTTGATATGTGTTGTTTTAATCTGAAGTCAGTCTTATAAGGTATATGGTTTAAATAGGCAAATGCAGCTGTTGAAATGCATCATTTTGTGGCATATACTATAATGTATTTGTTGTTATATTGTGATTAATATGTGTCAATTGTTATTTAAGTAATACTGAGAATTATGTTTTGTTTTGGATCTTTATCGTCCCAGAGATGTCAACAGAAGCAAGTCCGCACAATTTAAGTGTTTTGCTATGCTTGAAACCATTTTATAACAAAACATAAAATAACCAAACTCAAAGCAAATCTACACTTGTACAACAGTCAAATATTGGCATTGTTACGTCTTGCAATTATAGCAATTGCAGAATAACTCGCTGAAGAAATTACCGACATTTTTATGTATCTGCAATACTCTCACAAGACCAGAAGAGTGATATTAGGCAGTGTCTGGAAGCTCTTTTTAGGAAGTATGGTGTACATGTTTCAAATGTCTATAGTGACATCTTGCCTACACGAGTTTTCCTTCTGGTAATATACTGCGAAAGGTGCACGATGTTCATCTCGCTCGTCTTGTTGAACTTTCCGTCAAAACGGTTTTACAACTATTTTCTTGCCAGCAGTTTCTTTTATAAAATACCAACACTCATCATTTTTCACTGCATTTTACTCTTCTTGCAGGTAATGTGTGTTCCACCTGCTTTTGTTTTTTTTTCTTCAAATTCAGCTGCTGTTAATGTTGAAATGCCTTCCAGAATTGCTCTGCACTATCGTCATGTTGGTGGTGTCTACTTGAATATATTGGATCTCGGTTGTTCCTTGTCTAACGTAATCTGCCGTGTTAATTGTTGCTTATTGCAGATGCTTTAGAGAAGATATAGTTTTGAAGCATGAAAAATGTAGTACGTTTCACTGTAACAGAGTAAGCTGATTTCAAGCATCAGGTTTTTGTCGTCCTTTGAAAAGTGTCTTGATTTATCTGATTGGCATTAGCATTTAAAAACAATTCACTATGGTTGGGAGCAGAGGTATCAAACTACTGCGGATTTCCACCCACCGTCACGTAGGTTTGTGAGAAAAACTAGGTTTATTGGGTGTTACGAAAGCAGCCCTACTGTTTAACGGGTCCATTGACGTCGGCTAAGACACGACACTTGGTGATTCATAGAGAGTTACATTGAATAATCTTGATCTGATTGTCATACGCATCGAGCATTGGGAGTAAGGTTTAGAACATGAGTTCTCTGTGGAGAAAAGTAATTTTATAGATATATAAACTGCTGCTGACGACAATACACATAGTTCGTTACACATGTAGATGGATGGCAAAGCGGCACGTGTGCTTTGTTGGTCATCATCGTGGTTATTATGTTAAACGGCGATTTTTGCAACAAAGCCCGTATATGTACAACCAGCTGTGTTGGCTGGCATCATTTGTAAAATGTTTGTTTGTTAATTGTCAAACTTTGTTTTAAGTGGTGTCCAAGATTGTCGGTTTGTGTTGATTTATCGTTGCTCGAGAGCACAGTTTGCCGGACATTGCTCTTCTAACATCAGTACACAGACAGCAGGAATGGCTCTTCATCCGGGTATCTTTATCCTGTCGCACGTCGTAACCATGCCCTTTGTACCATACTTGTACAATACAGATGTGGTTACCTGGTATTCAGATTTCCGCGGTTGTTATCCCTACAGATGAACAGCAAAGGAATGAAGTGCGTTGGTCGAGTTGTGAAAGTGCGTTTGGGAACGTCGGTTCATTAGGGGGTGGATGTTTTTATGTGCATATGTTCGAAATCGATGTAATATATCTTCGTGTTGCGTGTTGATGATTTGTTTGGTATTTCTTTTTACTATGGAACCCTGTATAAATCGAATTTTTATAAAAAATAAAGTAACTTCAGCAACCCGTAGTTTTAACGTTTTATTCAACGATTGAATCTGGCACGTATACGACAGTTACCATCACAGATGCCGTCGTGCTTATTGTTCACGTCATACGTTAACGATATCACAATAATACTTGATGATCTACTATGGCCGGGATGTTGTACAATCATACATCCCTAGATTGTATTGCATTCCGTATGCTGTCTTCCTATTGCTATCTTACGTATTGGACAATTGATAACACTATGTTGCGCAAAAGAAAAATGATAACCCTGGAAGCGTTAGTCTCCCTAAGCAATTAACATGGTCGTGGACATCTCAAAGAACACACCATCGCATCAATTATATTTATTTACCATTCACCTCATTTACAAACGAAACAAAACATTTCCTACACAAATCACAAAATTGCCACACGCAAACTAAAAAGAACGAAACAGTAGTTGTATCTGTTGCCTCCAAATGCACATGCGTTTGTATTGGAGTTGAAGTCAATTGACATCGTAGTCGTTTTCATAAATCGTCGTCATTAGCGTGTATCGGCACACGATCAACTGAAACGTTATTTTACTTGGGCTGATCTAGAAGTATACAAACCAGAGAAATTTGTGTTCGCTAACTACTTTTTCACAAACATGCACCAGTGGTGCGCACACCTTAACTGGTACACTCGCAATCAGCAAATACGTCGAACATTGTGCTACGTGCTACATTCACTCAAGAGTTGCCCAAATTCGGTCAATACGGCTACATACGCGGGCATTACCAGTCGTATTCAAACTCTCGAATAGAGTAGAACCGGCGCTCAGCTTTCACGAAGTGAAACAAAAACCGGGCAATTTGTCAGACTTAGCTTGTTATCTGACTGAAGCATGTAGCGAGGTCGTATGTTTATATAACCACAGATTAGGATTGACCGATTCATTCCAAAGTCATGCAAGTTCATTAACTATTTACGCATTCAATTGACTTTATTAGTGTGTGTCGCAAATTGAAACGCATACAAATTGGGATAACACGTTAATTTTTGGAGATCACGCATGTGCATTGTGATCTAGTGGGGTTGATTAACTGGTATTACATAGTCTTATGTTTTTAATGACCAACGCACATGCGTGATGTTAGGAAGTAAAGACCGTGATCGTAGCCAATTTATATTGACAACGCAAAGACGCACACGCGGCTTTCTATCAGCCATCGTTGTTCTCAATCGCTGCCATCGCATTAACCTTCGTCGACTTACATACGTCGTGACGCGCGTCCTCCCGACAGCAGATGTACAATATATATATCTACGTATGTTAATAAACATGCAGTAATACATACATTCAATCAATTTGCTCTGCATAATTTATTGTGCCAAGGGGTGTACATCGTGACGTAGGCCCTATATATTGCTATACGTATGTCGATGTCCCACGCTATTCTCCAACGGCCGATGAATTGTTCCTTTTATTGACTTAGCCCACGTCGTCTTATGTCCAAGCAGGCCCTGAAACCAATGACATACGGGAGTTAATGAAATCACGCGAATGCTGGTCAGACGTGTACCCTCGCACGTACGCATGGAAATAGTCGCTTACGCACCTATGATATTCTGTGGGGTTTATTTGAAGATAATCACTATATGTCGGGCTAAGTTCTAGCACGCGCAATATTTCGGCAGTTACTTGGTTGATAAAACACCTGCTTTTCATTTATGTCTGATAATATCACAACTTATCGCAACAGAGCGTTATGAGTTATGAACTTCGTTCAAAATGAAGACTAATGAGACTATAAAACTGTCAGGACGTTTTCACAGAGGGGATACAGGTGAATCTTAGTAGTGTATGCATTGCAACAGTTAAACGGACCATACTAAAAGGTACACATAATTTAATTATGACGTCCAGTGCCACGAATGAGCGGAAACTAACGTACTGAATATTCTGTGAACAGATGCACGCGAATACACACATACACGCACACATAAGCACATGTTACATGCACGCACACACCAACACACAGACGCTCGCACGCACGGACACAGATACACACACACAGACGTACACACGTACACACGCACACACGCACACACGCACGCACGAGACCAGCACCTACCTGTGTGTTTCATAGTCGATGCGTTGTGTCGTGATCGCCTGTCCGAGATCCGTGTCGCTGCACCAGAGACTGTTCCTGTTTTGTTCTCGCCAGTAGCCAACATTCGTGCCGTCCTAAGCATTCGCCGCCAGCGTTCGCCGCTGTTTCTCCTGGCATCGCCTCCCATCCCCGCCAACGCCTTCTCCTTCAGCCACACCCGGAGCAGTTGCTCTCGGGCGTCGGTCTTCATCTTCGAGTCGCTCTTCCCTCTCTTCAGAAACATCTTCTGCTTGATCCACGACATCATCAATAGGTCTGTGACGTCGTCGCGTCCTCTCACGTCCCCACTCCGTGTCAACAGGAACCATACCTGCGTCTTCCTCGAGTCGTTTCGCTCGTATTTCGCGAGATCTTTCAATGTCTTCCCGAACACCGTCTGCATCAACCTCGGTCGAGCCGGCTGGGTTTGTTTAACCTCGGCGTCAGACCGCTTCACATTCCCTGAGAACAACCGCAGAACTTAACGTTAATCGTGAGCATAATACAGGTGTATATGTCGTATACATGTTCCAGAACATAATTCTCTTATATTACCGCGTAAGACTCAACAACGCTCAATATACAATTACACTACGGCTAGCGTGTTTTCTACAGGACATTTGGTAATAGGGAGGGGTGTTACTGAATGGACTTTAGAATATACAGGCAGAGTAGAGACGATAGTTCTGCTAAACCAAACTTTATTAAACGTGGTTGCCGCGACAAGGGGGCGGCCTGTTATTCTACTTTCTGGGGAGGCGTCATTAAATGACATTGTTACACAGGGTATTATGGCATATACCAATTTACGATAAAGAAGCACGAGTGCAATGGAACAGGTGTATGTTTGTGTGTGTGTGTGTGTGTGTGTGTGTGTGTGTGTGTGTGTGTGTGTGTGTGTGTGTGTGTGTGTGTGTGTGTGTGTGTGTGTGTGTGTGTGTGTGTGTGTGTGTGTGTGTGTGTGTGTGTGTGTGTGTGTGTGTGTGTGTGTGTGTGTGTGTGTGTGTGTGTGTGTGTGTGTGTGTTTGTGTGGTGTTGTGTGTGTGTGTGTGTGTGTGTGTGTTTGTGTGGCGTTGTGTGTGTGTGTGTGTGTATGTGTGTGTGTGTTTGTGTTTGTGTGTGTGTGTGTGTGTGTGTGTGTGTGTGTGTGTGTGTGTGTGTGTGTGTGTGTGTGTGTGTGTGTGTGTGTGTGTGTGTGTGTGTGTGTGTGTGTGTGTGTGTGTGTGTGTGTGTGTGTGTGTGTGTGTGTGTGTGTGTGTGTGTGTGTGTGTGTGTGTGTGTGTGTGTGTGTGTGTGTGTGTGTGTGTGTGTGTGCGCGTATATATTTTGCTAAGTGTTCAAAACGTTTACATAAATAAATTAGTGTGTAACTAGGTATTAGTTTAACAAAATGTATTGCCATGTTTTGAGACCAAATCTATTATTGTTTTGAATGTCAAACAAAACGCTTACAAAAAATTAATTAGTGTGTAATATTCCGGCAGTGAAATGCTGTTTTGAGGGTGAACCTTGCAGTAGGGTACGGACAAAGTTTTTTTTTAGCAGTTTCCACATCTTTGAGATGTCCTTATAAGGAATCCCAGTGACGCCACCCTGGCACCCTTGAGCAAAATATGCAAATTAGTGTCGCCATTACCACATATTATATGTTCGTCAATATCTCAGTAACAACTAACAACAGCAGAACACATGAGGTGTCTATGCCTATATTTTGATGGTCTGTGGTACTGTTCAGGATGTTTCCAAGAGGATACAGCATTCAACTACCCAAAATATGCAAATTGTGTACCGCCATTTGCAAAATATTGAATTGCATGAGCCCGTGTCGCAGTAAGCATGCGTGATAGCAAAATAGACGAAGTGTCTACACCTGCATTTTGAGGATATATAATATCGACGGGACATCCACGTTGTAGTCCTGCCAATCACTGTCCATTTAATATGCAAATTAGCGGCAGCCATTGAGACAAATCATTATTGTGTCAATATCTTCGAAACTACTCATGGCAGAGTAACAACATGTTCACAGGGTCAGGAATTTCGATAGTATCATCCAAAAAGCAAGTGGGCGCATTCAATGTACCAAGTACAACAGCAATATGAAATGTTTTAAATTTTTTTAGTAATGATACAGCTGTATAATAAAGCTAACCTGCCCCTTGCATTTCTGACCAGCGGACGGGTTGTTGCCCTATTTCTCTGCTGCTGGTTACTTCACCTATGCCAGATATGGTTTAAAACTTAAGGCCTATGGAGACACTACCAACGGATGTTCTTCACAGGCTCATGAATGGTGAACGTGTGATGCACTATAAACCATGACTGTGAAATGATATGTTCACAGAAACCATATTCGTGAGTTCGGACAAGGCCCCAATGGAATAACTCTCAAGCTATCCCACCTGAAACGGTGGTCATTGAACATGCACATATGGAGCAAAGTTGTTCAAGACGTCGCCGCCATGGCAGATAGGTACAGATAGACGGATGTGACTACACAACAACGGCATCGGTCCTCCTGTTCCGGCTGATCACCGGACCGGCACCATAAACATTGTCACTAACAGACTAGCTCCAGACACAGCGAACGCAGAACATGCGGTCGACATTGGTAAGGCACAACTGGTCATTTGAAAAAACCGACCAAGAGGAATTTAACATCAATGTTTGATTAATATGGTGAAATGCGAATGACATCTGGAGAGTATATGCTGAAGAAGACATTTCAAGTGGACGTGTCTTCCAAGTTCACATGTCAAGCAGATGTGACCGATCTTGGTGGGTGTGCCATCCTGTGAACCGTACCTTGGCCTAATAAAGGAACAGTCGAAGACTTCACGAATAGTTTATGTTGCCACGTGCTTAAGAAACCTGCAAACGGAGATGTGTACCTCACTTTCGATAGGTAGGGAAAGGTCGTGCTAGTTGAGCCACTGGCATGGATTAGTTGAGTCACACAGGTTTCTCAGAAAACTACAGCAGTGACAGTTGTTTAGTTCCACCGAATGATAGAACATACTATTAGACCACGATTGACATACACTATGTGGCAATTGTCACAATAGTTCGAAAACAAGAGCTAAAAGAACGTATTCTGATGTTTAACGAAACTTTTTTTTACGATTGTGATTAATATCTTCTAGTGTGTAAATTATCAAAGCATGTCAGCAGACTTCACTGTTCTTGCAGTTACAAATGGTTTACCTATGCACTGGTAAGAAGTTTGTTTTTCATTGATTCCTATATTAATGAGAAATTCATTATTATAAATTCAATGTCGAAATGGGGCTAATTGAGCCACACGGGGGTGTAGTTAAATGTGTTAAGGAATGAAGATGTGTGTTGCTTTACTGGAAAATACATTATAGAGTTCATTTGTTCGTGAAACATTGGGAGATTTAGTTGTCAGCGATTGTTGTGCACCCATTTGGTAGATATCGTTATTATAAAGTTTTAGTAAAAGGTCTGCGTAAACTAAAGCACTTACCCACTGTTGCTCAACTTACCCCACACATACTAATAGTTGAGCCACTTGACCAGCCCTCTTTGAATTATATATATCTTGTTAACTATTCATGTTAGACTCATTTTATTTGTCACAAAATAACTACAAATAATCATAGGTTATGTGTGTAAACACAGTTTTGACTTGTGTATATAATTTGCCGTAGGTATTAAAAATGATGAAAAGTGGCTCAACTAACCCTGCTTTCCCCTACTATGACATTACAAGTGGCCCTCAGTCAGCTCGAGGCAATCGCCGTGTCACCAGACGACAGAGACTCAATCCTCATACTCCACGTCCAACTAAAACAGTTGTCTTGAGTGTGACTGCAGACAAAATTCAGTTGATAGACTTAATTTGGCAGCACCTTGTTGAAAATGGACAAACTGAAACGCACCCAACCACACACGAGCTTATCATAATCGATCGTGATCCTGTCCCCGAAGAACTATATCATGATGTTCTGACAAACTGAAATGATCTTCAAACTACACACGAGGAGGCGGACGTGATCACAATTAAACAAATCACTCAAGTAGCCCATGACGGAGTAGACATCATGAACACCGTATGCAATGACACCGACGTGTTCGTCCTGCTCTACCATTACTACGGAGAACTCGGTCTTACCTGCAGACTTACAATGGAGTGCACCACTCCTGGTCGGGCGATGATTAACACTACAGCAACAGTTACGAAACACACTGATGTGATATGACAGCTTCAAGCAGCACACGCGTTTTCTGGTTGTGCCATGGTGACACGGTTGTAAAGCATTAGGAAAGAAACGGCAATTCAGCTACTTCTTGATGGGCGGATCGTAGATATGCTCGGTGATATTCAAGCAAGCATGCTTGAGGTAATCGCGAAAGAAGAAAGAAGACTAAAACGTGTAGGATGATCGTGGGGAGGACTGGTCACGAAAAATGGGTAACGCAAAGGTGACGACAACAGCACCAGAACTAAGCCTTCGAAAAAAAATGTTCGTCCGGTCCACTTCCAGACAGCCATTTGGAAGTTAGTCTTTGATTCCTTACGTCCACTATTGGATGCCACGGCAAGAAGTATGATGTGAGCGATGACGCAACGAAATCATTAACACCAGTCACGTTGCCATCTAGTGTCTCTCTCGCCCTACCTGAAATTCTGGAATTACTCATATGTTAACTTCATTTGTGAAGTCTATGCCGGCATTTTGCTAGTTTTGATCAAAAGATAAGTACATATATACCTCGTTTGAGATTATATCGTGTATACTTCAAAATGTATTGAAAACACGGTGTTTCGTTAATGGAGTTGGTAGATTTATAAAATGTTTAAAAGTGCTTGAATATCAGTGTACAACTCTCCTGTATAATGGCACCATTGCATTCCCCAACCCTATGAATATGGCGTTAGACAACTCATTTCAAACTCTGTCATAAGTAGTTTCGAAGATATTGACACAACACTGGTTTGTTTCAATGGCTGGCGCTAATTTGCATATTAAATAGAAAATGATTGGCAAGACTACTATGTGGATGTTCTCGTCGATATTGTGTACCCTCCAAATGCAGGTATGTGCCCGTGTAGACACTTCGTCTGTTTTGCTATCACGCATGCTTACTACGATACGGGCCAAATTCAATATTTTGCCAATGGCGGCACCTAATTTGCATATCGTGTGTAGTGGAATGTTGTATCCTTTTGGAAACATCTTGGGCAGTACGACAGACTTCCAAAATATGGTCATAGACACCTCATGTGTTCTGCTGTTGTTAGTTGTTACTGAGATATTGACGACAATATAATATTTGGTAATGGCGACACTAATTTGCATATTTTGAAAAATGCTCAAGGGTGCCAGGGTGGCACCACTCGGATTCCTTACAAGAACACCTCAAATATATACAAACTGCACAACATTTTGTCCGGACCGTAATGCAATTTTTTCTGGCCTACTGCCGGACTGTAAATAGTTATTAGTTTAACGAACTGTGTATAATATGCACGTGTCACACTAAGGATACAGGAGCAGGGAAAGTGGATGAAGTAAAGGGAGACTCAACTGGGGAAGGTGTAAAGGATGTTACCCAATATACGGATTTGGATAACTGTAGGCCACGCGTTTTGCAGCACTTTTTAAAATATAAAATACAACGACGCGTGAAAAAGAAGGCGATTTTTTGCAAGAAGACAGACATGCAGTGTATAATACAACATGGGTCAAACTGAAGACAGTTCTCTTTCCGAAATCAGGCAACGTGACACTTCTGGACACTAGGGACGAGAATGTGACGGGAAGAGGAAGGTTCGTCCAACACATTTCCCGACTGACCTATAAATAGGCGGGAGATGGACTCTCCAAAGATATGGCTGAACACAAAAACAGGTGGGAGAAGGGAGGTCGAGACCCCTTCCACACCCACTCACTTGACCCATTAAAATATTCCGTATTTGCAGCGCCTGCAAGTCGTCCGCTAAACCGTTCGTTGCTTCTCCGGTCAATACGATATTGGCGTAAGTGTGAATGCCGCTGCGGTATTTCTGACGCAGTCCGACTCTCGTCCGCGCGTGTCGTGTATATATTTGCTACACTCCGTTCGTTCCCTGATTAATTTGTGCTCTGTCTGAGAGAGTTGTGAATAATTCACATTAATCAATGCATAATATCTGGGGAAATCAAATTACTAAACGCGTGACGTTCGCTTCTCTCCATTCGAAAACCACAGCATTTGATGTATGACGGATATGCATCGGTTAGCAAACTATTTATTTCACGGTTTTAGAGTAAGACAGATGCGCTAGCACACACGCACCAGAAACGTTAAACACTCCAATGTAAACAAAATGTTCACAAAACTCCAAAGGACACAAAAACCATCTGTACCAAGTGTACCAGAACTAAAATGTGAAACTAAGTGGGTACAAAAAAACAAACTAGCATTATTTAAAACTGAGCAATGAAACATGTGCACGGTTTGGTTGTATTATTATTGACTTAGTCATATTATTTAGTACAATCTACGCCGACACCCGGCATAACAACGAAACATTAGGAAATATGTAAAATATAAGTTGTTTCAGGGAGGAGAGTAGAATTAACTCATTAGACCTCTATTTTGCCAAAACAAACGAAACGTGCCAATCAACAAAGCATCAAATTATGATTAACATAAACAAAGTTATAATAACGTGATCTGGATTTTTTTTAAATGGAGCGTGTGACATCCAGATCAAATTTACGTATGCATTTAAGTCAACCAAACCAAAACATGTTGCAGCGAAACGTGTTATTCGATTTATTGAAAAAGTGTTTGGATTTTGGATTTTTTAATCGAAAGCTCACTTGAAATCGCTAGGGCGCGAAAGTAATCTCGAATCGGATTGATCGTGGGAAGCAGGCTCTGCACGCAAACAAAACCGACAAAATATTTATCTTTCTCTGATACACCATGGCATGAAGGCAGTGGTTGAGCACGCGTCTATTTACACCTCATGGAACCATCTGCGATTAATATAACACGACTAATACGTTCTGAGGACCATTAGAGAGGCACGATATACGCAACTGGAGAGCGTAGGATGTTAATCTTGAACAGAAAAAAATACCTTCAAGCATGAGGTTGAACAATGGCAATCGACGGTGCCGTGGGCAAGAAATGAGCAAGAACCCTGAGGTGAACACAATTGTTCTTTTGTCCATCACATTTTGTAGCTGGCTGATCAGGGGCGTGTCCAGATAGGGTAGTCTGGGGGGGCACAAAAACCTCCACGGGCGGCCGAACCAAATGGGGTAGACAATTGTTTACTGCCGCACCGCCTTAACCTCAGCTTCTCCGCTGTCTCGGCTCGACTGGTGACATCGGAAGACGGGGGAGGGTGCTGGTGAAAGTATATCGGCGTAACTTCAGCGTATTGTAACCTGTACGGGGGCATATTTCGAATGGTCTGAGGGGCACGGTCACGTGGGGCCATTCAAAAAAGGGCTAGGGCACAAAAAATCCAAAGGTCTAGGGGGCACGTGCCCCAGGCCCTCCTAGATATGCCTATGCTGATAATGACACTCGAACATTCCCGGCAAACCTAGCTGATTTTGCTTTATATAAGTACATTCTGTAGCCTACATGGTGGCAAAACTGGAGTGGAATAGGAATGCTATAGACCGGATAAAACATGCCAAATGCTATGCGGATTTATACAGAATTTCACGTTAAAATACGGATTTCAACCATACAAATATATGGCATGCCTGCTGACAACCTGTGGGCAACTGAGGAGAAAGAGAAAGAAAGGAGAAAAACGCAGACAGGAAGACGAACTGCAACAAGTGGGAAGAAGGATAATTAGGACACTTGCAAAGAGAACAATGTAGGACCGGAAGTGAGACTCCAAGGGCGTCCAAGGACGGGATAGCAGCAAGAGCACGAAGGTCACGACCTTGTTGAACACGGGGAAGTTGACGAACCCGGATGTGGAACAGCGTATGCACTATAGGGTGGAACAAGTTAAACAACTGGTTGCCATTGCAATGCCAAGACAGTATCCATTCATAAACTGAGCGAACCGTAACAGTTGTAAGTTAATTGTTAACCGAATAAGCCATACTGTATCTGACTGACAGGTTCAGTATAAAGCTTCGTCCATTACAAACATCTCAGTTAACAAGATTTAATAAGCCGTAACGAGATTTAACAACCCTGAACAAGATGTATCATAAATAAATCTCACATATGGGTACAGATACCTAGCCAGACGAGACCCTACAATACCATATAACCGCATTGAATCTGGCACCACTCTGCTCAGAAACCCGCTAAACGTGAACACAACAAAAATCATGTCTGAACAAAAACAATATTACAACAACCGCGCTATAACAATAGTGTCCTTCGTTTGTTCAGGCCTAAGCCCCTCAAGGAACACGCAGCGGCCACAAACAGCAGTGACCCCTCATTCCCTGATCAGCTCAACGACTTTTACAGCAGATTTGACAAGCTTAACTATTCACCAGAGCAGCGCCCACTTCCAGCAGGTACCTCTCTGTCTCCGCCCTTCATAGTCCAGGAAGCTGAGGTGAGGAAACTGTTCAGGAGACAGAGCATGCGGAAGGCTTCGGGTCCAGACAACATATCCACATCTACCCTGAAAAATACTGCGCCGACCAACTCTCTGCGGTGTTTACGGACATCTACAACTCCTCTCTCCAGCGGTGCAGAGTTCCAGTCTGCTTCAAAACTTCCACTATCATACCTATTCCCAAGAAGTCCAACATCACAGGGTTGAACGACTACCGTCCAGTGGCAGTGACCTCAGTCGCCATGAAAGTGTTCGAGCGTACAGTACTCAAGTACCTGAAGTGGGCCACCGACGGCCTCCTGGACTCGCACCAGTTTGCATATCAAGCAAACAGATCAGTAGACGATGCGGTAGCTTTAGGTCTGCATCACATTCTGAAGCACCTAGAGAGGCCTGGAACGTATGCCAGGATCCTGTTCATTTACTTCAGCTCAGCATTTAACATTATCATCCCATTCAAGCTGTTCGATAAACTTTCATTGTTGAATGTACATCCTGCCATGTGTCACTGGGTCCTTAACTTTCTTCTTCACAGGCCTCAATCTGTCTGAGTCAACAACTCTATCTCCAGACCTCTTATCCTAAATACAGGTGCCCCACAAGGTTGTGTGCTATCCCCCTTCCTGTTTACTATCTTCACAAATGACTGTGTCTCCGTGGACCAATCGGTCCTTGTGATCAAGTTTACCGATGACACTACTGTGGAGGGCTGCATTGAGAATGCGAATGAGACGCCATACAGGGAGGAAGTTCAGATAATGGTTGGCTGATGTGCGGATAACAATCTCGAATTGAACGTTTTAAAGACTAAAGAAATGATTGTTGATTTTCGTAAAAAGAAGACTCCCATCCACCCTCTTTCGATAAATGGCGTGGAGGTCGAGCATGTTGAATCTTTTAGATTCCTTGGAACAACAATTTCAAACGATCTCAGCTGGTGCACAAACACACTGTGCATTACAAAAAAACGGCACAACAACGCCTGTTCTTCCTGAGGCAGCTCAGGAGATTCGGCATTGCTCAGGAGATTATGATACGATTCTACCGCGCAATCATTGAACGTATCCTCACTTTCTCGATTGTAGTGTGGTTTGCCCGCGCCAGTCAGGAGGAGAAACAACGGCTAGAAGTTATCGCGAAGGGCGCATCTAGAATCACTGGGCGCGAGTTGCCATCCATTGAATCTATTAACCATGCTCGCTGTGCGCGAAAATCCAAGAGCAATGCACGGGATACTACCCACCCAGCCAACCATCTCTTTGAACTTCTTCCCTCTGGCAAGCGCTATAGAAGTATTAAGACAAGGACCACTAGATTTATAAATAGTTGTTATCCGCAGGCAGTGAGTCACTTGAACCGCGAGGTGCCATGATACTGTTTTCAGTCGGTTTGGTTTATATGTCACCATTCTAAGTTATTTATTAATTATTTTTTAGTTATTTATTTATTTTTATTATTTATTTATTTATTAACTTGACTACATGTATGTACATACTTTTTAACTGTCAGCTTAATTTGTATATTGTCAGCTAATTTATTTATACATTTATTTATTATTTATTTAACTACATGTATACTTTTTAACTTTTTAGGTAACGTTCAGACTGTATTAATATTATGTTACCAAGTTCACTTTATGTCAATAGATGTACGACTGTCTTAAAATATGTTGGCAGTTGGCCTTGGTTTAAATTTAAACTAGTTTTAGCTTCTGATTGGATATTTTGCGTGTGCATGATGGGGGGCAGGGGAGACAAGCGTGCATGTATGTTGACGCCACAACGCCAAGAATTCCTCGTACATTTGAAATGCTACTTGGTAATAAACAGTATGAATCTGAAATTGTATCCAGGCATCTGTTTCGTCGTGATTGCGTTTGGTTGTTTATTGTTACTAATTGCTTTTTCGTGCTCTATGGCGCTGTACCAGGATGAAACCTGGATATCTTGTCCCCTGAAACCTTGCCCTGGATCCGCTGCCTGTCGTCCCCAAGACAATGCTCTCTCTTGAATGAGTCCATCCGTCATATTTCCGCTGCTGCCGTTAGAAGTCATTCGTCGCGGCTTGGTGGCAAACGTACTGAATGATGTCTTTGTAGCGACCGACCCTGGTTTTCGTAGATATCGTTTCTATTTGTTTTTCTTTCAAAGCAACCATTTACGTCACATTTGTCCCGACACCTATTCCACGTTGCGGTTTGGACCATCAATTTCTGTGAACAGTCGTATTCTAAACGCACCCCCCAGACGATCGGACGCGTTTGCACAGATGCGCCAGCGCCTAGCCAACGTGTCAAAACCGGCACAGCGTCAAAAATGTCCTATCGTACGCATGCTTGCTCTTTGGGGAATAAGCTATGCGCATATCATACGTGTGTCACAGCATGGGATGGGACATGTCGTAATGGCCACTGTTGATATGTGCCAATAATACCTACACTTCTCACGTTACTGGTGTCTCGTTTTTCTTTATATATGCGTGAAGCCCGGAACGGGACATCCCGGTAACTTCACTGCAGCTATACGGCTTCTCCTACACAGTGCATGTCACGCTGACCAAAGTGAAATGTAGGACGAAGAACGACACCAGTAACAACGACAACTTCCAACAAGGCATTGATGTCTGGTGTCAAAACATGGACGGCTATTTCCAAAAGAAATCACGAGAGACTGGAAGCATTCGAGGTGTGGTGTTTAAGAATCGGTTTACGCATAAGCTGATCATAGCTGGTCACGAACATGTAGATGTTTTAATGCAGGCAGGAGGAAAGCGCTCCTCGGTACAATACGAATGCATAAACTACCATCTGGGTCATGTCATTACATAACAAGCGATCCAACGGCAACACATTGGAGGTTGTTTGACGGGAGAAAACGCAGCTAAAGACCAAGAGTCATATGAACAATGAAGCAACTGAAGGCGTGGATGGGCACATGAAGTATGTCTACGAAGAACTAGTAGGGACGGTACAATATACGAGAGGAGCGGCGACCAGTGATAGCTGACCTTCTGAAAAACGATGGCACCACATGGGTTCACGTGGGGATCATCATGTGGTGGTAAACAAAACCAAGACCACCTCCCTCGGAAGGTCGACAACAATGGACAGTCACTCCTCTCTGTCTTCATAGAAAGAAACACATTTGCTCACCTCCTCGACAAGCATGAATCGCCCAAGCCCCGGAACATTTGCCTGCAACAGAGAATACGACAGTGAGTGCACATTGCGAAGATACATTGATCTCTATTGCGAGTCCAGAACAAATGCAATTCGTACAGAACATTTGCAGGGAGAGAGAGAGAGAGAGAGAGAGAGAGAGAGAGAGAGAGAGAGAGAGAGAGAGAGAGAGAGAGAGAGAGAGAGAGAGAGAGAGAGAGAGAGAGAGAGAGAGAGAGAGAGAGAGAGAGGGAGGGAGAGGGAGAGAGGGAGATATGGAGAGGGAGAGAGGGAGAGAGAGAGAGAGAGAGAGAGGGGGGGAGAGAGGGAGAGAGGGAGATAGGGAGAGGGAGAGAGGGAGAGAGAGAAAGAGAGGGGGGAGAGAGGGAGAGAGGGAGAGAGAGGGGGAGAGAGGGAGAGAGGGAGAGAGGGAGAGAGGGAGAGAGGGAGAGAGGGAGAGAGGGAGAGAGGGAGAGAGGGAGAGAGGGAGAGCGGGAGAGAGGGAGAGGGAGAGAGAGGGAGAGAGAGAGAGAGAGAGAGGGGGGGGGGGGGGAGAGGGGGATATATATATATATATATTGGAGGGAGAAACGGTGCGGAGGTATGTTGAGGGAGGGGGTTGGCAGGGAGGGAGAGAGGGAGGTAGGGAACGAGGGAAAGAGAGAGGGAGAGGGGGACAGATAGAGAGAGAGGGGGAGAGGGAGAAGGCGGGAGAGGGAAAGACAGACAGACAGAGAGATAGACGGACGGATAGAAAGAGAGACAGAGAGACAGACAGACAGACAGGAGACAGAGAAACAGACGAGCGGATATACAGAGAAACAGCCAGACAGACAGACAGTCAGACAGACAGACAGACAGACAGACAGACTGAAATGCGAAATTGGTTATTTGATAAACATTTGTTTCATTTCGTAGTCGACGTTGCACGGAGAAAAATGCAGTCATGTCTTTTCTAATTTAAGCCTCACTACAAAACAAATGGTACATGAAATGTAATGATTATTTTAAATATCTATGTGTTGTCATCAATAATGGCACACGACGTAATGTATGGGTCTATTTCGGATATTGAACTCTGTGCCTCAGACATGCTAAGCGAGCACAAATAGGACACTCTACCAATAAACATGTAAGTATATCTTAACGTCAGTTACCGATATATAACTTTGGACAGAATTAGAATAATTTATAACAAGTCGTATTTTTCTTGGCTAAATTAACTGAATATATTAACTTGGCGCTCTCTGTAGCTATTGGGCGACAATGTGGACCCTGAATGACAGGTAGCCCCATCTGTAATAAACCTGTAAAATGCGAAAGAGAATTACGTCCAAAGACAAACAAACAAACACAACAAGAGACAGAGAACCGTGTTGTTTTATAATATGTTGCTTTACACTCTGTCAATAGTCTTTGTTTTGTTTAACCCGACCTGTCTCTTCTAAAACACGCATACCCTAGAGTGGCACAGATGAGTTAAATAATTACAAGTCGTTAAATATTAAAACGTTGTGATTGTTTAAACCTACCTTGAACGAAACGACAGAGTCTGATATTGCTGCGCTGGGAGGTCATATTTCTATGGTTACGAGTATTTGGCGTGCAAGAGATTCAACACAAATGCTAAGAGATTGGTTTATTGTATGCAAGCTGTCAAGTAACTATATATTTTATTTAACAAAAACAAAACATAGTTGTTTGTGTGCGCGCGCGCGTGTGTGTGCGTGTGTGTGTGTGCATATGCGTGCGTGTGTGTGTGTGTGCGTGCGCGTGTGTGTGCGTGCGCGGGCGCGTGTGCGTGTGTGTATGTGATGTCGTATCACCAAGGATGTTTCCCTGCTTCACTGGCGAACAAAACAAAATATAGTTGTGTGTGCGTATGTGTGTGCGTGTGCGTGTGCGTGTGCGTGTGCGTGTGCGTGTGCGTGTGTGTGTGTGCCTGTTTCCCTGCTTCACTGGCCAAAGTGTCTCAGTGGCACGTCTTGTTGTAGACAGCTTCAAGTAGACAAGATCTACGTTGAGGAGTGAGATGTATTTAAAAGAGCAAAATCTGGATAATGCGAAACTGGTAATTTCAGTTATTATGAATATGATGGTGGTTCGCTCCACATGCGTTGCGTTCCGAACAATCACTGTTCTTATTGAAATTGGAGTCGACTGTTCAGACATTTCTCAATGAACCACGAGATCGTTGAAGACAGAGGTCACGGAAGAGAAACTGCTACTGGGTACTACACGGGCCAAGCTGCGTACTGCCGACACAAGCCAAGCACCTCGGAAATGTTCTATCTATAATTAATACGATGACCAACGCCGTTTTGTTTCGCTGCGACTTCGGCCTGGGCGTTTACACGCTTTCTCTTGTGGTATACATATTTTATGCTGTTTACTCTTTTCCAAGAATAATAAATTTTGTGTTCCGCAACATTTCCATTGTTTTCGACAGTACGCTATCGTTTTAGCAACATTACGTTATACTTTCTAACACATCAACTTTTTAAAGAATGTATGGTTATCCATATTTTCACCATGATTCATCATTTTACATAGAAACATATTTATACAAACGTCCGTTTGGTCTCTTCTTAGCCTCGTGGCTTCTAATGTCGTCAACGCATAATTGATAGGCTTTCTTTGTAGATAAGCAATCACAGTATTAGAATATCCATAATCGTTTTGTCTTTGTAGTCTGCCCTTCGTGGTTTCTGTTATGGAATCAATGTTTACTAACTGTACGAATATTACAAACTATGCATGACAATTGCCGTGTGTTATTGCGATATGTTTAATGCGCCAAAAGCGCTGAGAATCTTTGTCGTATCGATGTAACCGTCATGTTTAACCAGATCGTAACGGGGTAATTGTAAAAATGGAACATTTTAGTCTATATTTCAGACCGCGCTACCCATTTATAAAACATACTCTCTCGTCTACTAACCCTATAATATGAGCCACAAAACAGTTACACGTGCAGTTGTTTGCATCGAATTGCAACATGTGCTTCCGTAGCGACACTTCAAAGGTTAAACGTGCATGCATTCATTTATCCACAAACAACTGAACGTCCCAGTTCACTATCACGTGATTACTATGAATTAAACAACCCAGCCGTTTCGTCTACACTGGAGGTAAACATGACGACTAGTCTAGAATCTAACATATGCGACGGAAGCTGGAGGTACGTGTCGCGCGGATGGGACGCCAGATAACCTCTACATGGTGTACGCCTCGGTACATACAATAGTTCACACTGGTGGTAAATGTGTATCCGGTCGATGACCCACAAACACCTACAATGTGACAACCCGCACTATATGAGAAGAAGAAGATGACGATGATAAAATAAGAAGAAAAAGAAGAAGACAAAGAAGAAGAAGATGGTGGTGATGAAGTAAAAGAAAGGGAAGGCCGCCGCCTACACAATTTTGTAATTAGACCAGCACCTTCCGGAAACACACACCCAAGTAGCGTGCAGTGCTTGCCCGCTATAAGGAACAAGTTGTGACCTGGTCAAACTCTTCCTTATATCCGATCTTCTTTATAGCCATATGAATCAGTGCAGGTCAGTTCAAGTATTTCAAAGTTGTTCTTTTTAAGCGTGTGCACCTTACGCTCGAAGTCCGCACATCGAACGATCACAGTACTCCATACACACAGCTAACTCCGCGTATTCGCAACGTCCCGTTAAGTTCCACCACTCTACCCTATATTGCTAGCACCCTACAAACACTCGTCACAGCGACAGAAGCCTACTCACCGGAAGTCTGAGATATGTGACAAAACAGCACAACGACTGCAGAGAGAAGCACGGCGAGATTTGACGGACACATCCTATCAACCTGGCGCCTGTCTTCGAGTCCCACTACTCCCGACTGCTCACGGACGCTGACGTCTGCTACTGCTACAAGAGCTCCTCGCGTCGTCTGTTTTATACCAGTCCGCTGCCTCCCACAACGAAGGGAGTCGACGTTAGCGTCGCGCGTGCATGTCGTTCTGAATGAACGCCGTTGCTCCGGTTGCATGCGCTGCTCCGTTCACTCTCCACTAGCACCCGAATAACGCCTTCTCACAAGTCGCTCGAAAATCAAAGAGTGCATTAATTATCCATGCGAATAGTCACCGCGAAATGTTGAGGCCTGTCACAAGTCTCGCTTTTCCTACTCTCGTTCGCCTTCGTGAACACGCAAAGAAAGACAGAACGGGAACTACAAAGTTGTTCATGTTACGTCAGAATTTTTTTATAACGAACGTGCACTCAGTCGGAAGCACACAACTATTTGAAATTCTGAGTCGTCATTCAAACTACCACACTACAGCGGATAGTAGCTCGTGCGTTCACCGATTCACTAAAAGACCAATATTATAAAGTCAACACGGACAATTTCCTGTTTTGCCTAGTTAAATAAAGCAGATCATACATAGATTGAATATACTCAATTAAAAGATTGCATGTTGTTGAACGTGCGTACACACACGACAGAACACTTTCACGAAGTTTTGCTAACGGAAGCAAGTCACAAAGGTGTCAAGTTACATCGCCCAAAAAGAGGTGGAGCCACCGTTGTTCACGATGTGAAGAGTGAACGAAGATCTAGTGCCGCGAGCCTCGAGTTGCGGTCGCGGGAGTTTTTTTAATGGTGTTTCCGCTTATAGCCGCAGACTTTTTCAATAATGTTATTTGTTAATTATCAATTTGTTTAACCTTGAATTTTTGGTTTGGCTGTAGATGACGTCATTAAAGTCCGCGAGATTATCCGAGAATTTGAGAAAAAGCGGGAGTTTCACCAAAAGACATGGCACCTCTGAAATCATCATCCGGATATAGCCAAGAGGGGCCTCGCGGGACTACGCGCTAACTGTGCCGTTTAAATATACACCCATCTCGTGCTACCTACTTCTAGCCTAGACTACTTAAGGGTGTCTGTTGCCCTGCGTGGTTTCGACTGTTGTTGCTGGCGATGTTAACATCCAGCCCATAAATAGATGACTGGCTATGATTGATCATGTGTAGACAATGGACGAGAGCGTTACGTAGGCAAAACAACGATTTGTTCACTAAGCATTGTCGTATTCGTAGGCATTGGCCGACAACTCGATTAGTTTGTTGAATTATACCTGGAGAACGAGTTAAATATACTACAGCGAGCGTGTTGAGTCACGCAAACTGAGCCTACGTCGATCGTGGGAGTGTGTGCTTTGCGATAGATAATATAATTGTCTGTCGTTTCGAAATAAAAAACATCGTTAGTGTGGCCCAAGTTGTTGTAACGTAACTATAGCATGACACTGATGTATAAGGTGGTGGACTCACTGGGTGGTATCTGATTATCTAAACTCCCATTGGCGTTAATGTCCGAAAATGGATCCTGCCAATCAATGGTGGAAGTAGAAGAAGTAGGTGCCATCTAGTTAGAGGAGACTCGGTAATCCGTGACAGCATGCGTGCGGAAACGACACTCGAGCCACTCAATCGGCCTCGGCGACAATTGTGCTTACTATTTGAATGTATTATAATCAATTGTCAACCTTGAACGCGCCATTCAAATTGCGAACACTGTTTTGAGGTGAAAAATGCAATTTGGTGGGTAGTAGATCAGTCCTATTTTGAACGTGGTTATTACATTAAGATTGAGGAAGACACGAGGGTGGTAGAAGGTGAAACAATGTGCCGATATAACGCGGGTTACACAATCAATTAGATCGATGGTCGATTACATTGATCAGCCACAACACTACTGGGATCTCAAAGTCTGTAAGCCTATATTTACTTATAAAAACACGTCAAAATGTAAGTTTTTATATTGCGCGATATCCAATCACATTACCAGAAATACCGATTACGCATGCGTCACCGCTGCACCCTTCCCGTGCGCGGCGGCGATATTAATGTGCATTACGCGCCCAAGACAAACGAGCATGGCACGCGAGAAAAGCACCCCACCACATTTGCCGACCGCACATCTGATCTGCGGATATCTTCTGCATATACTGTGTAAAAATCATAAGAATCGGAGAACATTTTGTTAACATCCTATGTGTGAATGGTTTGTCTATGTTTGCAATGTAAAATGGCAGCAAAATGTCGAATATCTTAAGGAAATATCACGTTCAAAAGCCTATATATTAAATGTTTGCACAGACCGGTCACTTGCCGACCCCATATCTGATCCGTATGTATCTTCAGCATGTACTGTGAAAATATTATCGAAATCAAAGAAAATAGTTTTGTTAACACCCTATACTTGAATGATTAGTCCTATGTTTGCAATGTAAGTGGCAGCAAAAGATCGGATATCTAGGAAATGACACGTTCGAAAGAATGTACATGACACGCTGCCGCAGACTGGTCTTTTGCCGACCCGGCATTCAATCTGTAGGTATATGTTGCATATATACTGTAAAAATATAGTCTAAGTCGGAGAAATGGTTGGATTAACCAGCTTGAATGATTAGCCCTATGTTGGTAGTGTAGGCTCTAAATTGCAGTAACCGATTAGATAACTTCAGACACATCATATTCCTGAAATAAAGTGAGAGACCCTTTAAGGTGTAGGGCAATTTATTTGAGAAACTGTACACATGATACAACTGATACAAAACCAGTATGTGTCTGATAACACAAGATAATTGTCTTTGCCGGGTTCTGAAGTTCCGGCTCAGACTCCGATATACAACTCGTCCGGCATCTATGCATTTACTTGCTGTTCTTCTACTAGGATAAATACGATGACGGTTTGCTGCCTCAAATGGTAACCAAATACTAGGGCTACTGTCGTTTAATATCCGGAAACATTGTACGCAATTTGTATTTCACCCCACGAAATATTCGAAATATCTGTCAACAGTCAGACAGATTATAGAAAATAATACTCGCTGTTGCCTCTCATTATCATTTATTGCAGAGCCAGCCGTCCCATCCGTTGATGTGTTTGGTTCCAACGGTCTTTACACACACGACATGACAGGTCTTGCAGAGCCAGACGTCCCTACCGTTGATGTGTTTGGTTCCTACTGTCTTTACACACACGACATGACAGGTCTTGCAGAGCCAGACGTCCTTACCGTTGATGTTGATTAGACAGGAATAGTAAAAAGCAGTATAGGAGAAATTTCCACAAAGGAAGGTATAAGGACATGAGGAAATATTTAGCAAAGATAGACTGGAATAACACACTGAAGAATAAGACAGCAACCGAATGCTGGAATATATTAAATAGTGAAATTAAGTGCATAGTCGATAAATTTGTACCTTTCAAAAAACAAGGGAAACGGTCTAAAAAGAAACACTTATCGAAAGAAGCCATTAGAAAAATTAAGTATAAACAAATGATGTGGAAGTCATATAGATGTACTGGAAATGATGAAGACTACAACATTTATAAAGAAGCACTTAATCAAGCTACAGCTGAAATTAGAAATTCAAAGAGAAGCTATGAAAAAAAATTAGCTAGTAATATAAAACATGACAGTAAGAGTTTTTATGCGTATATTCGAAGCAAACAGAAAGTTCAGGATAAGGTCGGTCCTCTAGAAGATAGTGCTGGAAATACAATATCAGAGGGATTCTTAATGGCAGAAGACCTGAATGAGTATTTTAGTTCAGTGTTTACCAGGGAAGATATTAGTTCACTGCCAGTACCAGAGGCTAAGTTCAAGGGGGCAGATTCAGACTATTTAGGACAGTTAGTTGTAACCTCGGAAATGGTAGCTAAGAAAATAAGGGCTATGAAGGATAATAAATCACCTGGAGTGGACGGGATTCCGCCCAAACTACTATTGGAAATTGTAGAACAAATTAGCGCACCGCTTGCAACAGTTTTCAATTTGTCATTAGAAGAGGGAGTGGTTCCTTTAGAATGGAAAGAGGCAAACATTATACCGTTATTTAAAAAAGGTTCGAGAAACAAGTCGGAGAACTATAGACCAGTGAGTTTAACATCAGTGATTTGCAAATTATTAGAAAGACTAATTAAAGATCACATGGTGGATTTTCTTGTTAAACATAACTTGATAAACCCATCTCAACATGGGTTTTTAAAAGCGAGGTCATGCTTAACAAATATGTTATGTTTTTTGGAAGACATCACTAGGTGGGTAGATGAGGGATCACCAGTAGATATCATCTATTTAGATTTTCAAAAAGCTTTCGACAAAGTACCACATCAAAGATTACTCCTTAAGCTAAAGGCCCATGGCATAGGAAATGGTATAATAAACTGGATAGAAAAATGGCTGAATGACAGAAGACAACGCGTAGTAGTTGATGGGGAGGCTTCAAACTGGAAATCGGTATTGAGTGGGGTACCACAGGGATCAGTACTAGGACCTATATTATTCTTAATATATATCAACGATTTGGACGATGATATAACAAGCAAGGTGTTGAAATTTGCGGATGATACAAAAGTGTTTAGAAGGATTAAAAGTGATGGAGACAGACAGCATTTACAAGATGATCTTGATAGGTTGATCAAATGGTCTGAAAAGTGGCAAATGCTGTTCAATTTTGGGAAATGTAAATGCCTCCACACAGGTCATGGGAATGAAGAGGTAAAATATAAAATGGGGGGTACTGTTCTAAGTACTACTGTAAAAGAAAAGGACTTAGGGTTAACCATTAGTGCTGATATGAAGGTTTCAGAGCAGTGCGGAATTGCAGCGTCAAAGGGAAATCAAATCCTTGGATTAATTAGGCGAAATATAGCGTATAAGAAAAAAGAATTAATAGTACCGCTGTACAAAACAATAGTGAGGCCTCATTTAGAATATTGTATACAAGCATGGAGGCCATATCGCAAGAAGGACATAGATATGCTAGAAAGAGTACAGAGGAGAGCGACTAAAATGATACCAAATCTGAGGGATCTTAGTTACGAAATACGCCTAAAAGAATGTGGTTTAACAACACTAGAGACCAGGAGATTGAGAGGAGATCACATAGAAGTGTTTAAAATATTGAATGGTTATGAAAATATTGATAGAATTTTTTTTTTCTCAGTTAAGAAAGATAGAAGGACCAGAGGACATGAAGCTACATTAGTAAAGGTGCAGTATAGATTAGATATAAGAAAGTTCTCATTCTCACAAAGGACTGTAAATGAATGGAACAGATTATCTCCTGATTGTGTTGGTGCTAGTAGCGTGAATATGTTTAAAAATAAAATCGACACACACCTTAAAAAGGCGGGATACATGTAGATAAAAAGTATTGGACTCTCGATAAGCCAAAAGGCTTCCTTGTCCAACTGCCATCCAGAGTAATTTTCTGGATGGCAATCTTGTTAAATCTTGTTAAATCTTGTTATGTGTTTGGTTCCTACTGTCTTTACACACAAGACGTGTCAGGTCTTGCAGAGCCAGACGTCCCTACCGTTGATGTGTTTGGTTCCTACGGTCTTTACACACACGACATGACAGGTCTTGCAGAGCCAGACGTCTCTACCGTTGATGTGTTTGGTTCCTACTGTCTTTACACACACGACTTGACAGGTCTTGCAGAGCCAGACGTCCCGCCCGTTGATGTGTTTGGTTCCTACGGTCTTTACATACACGACATGACAAGTCTTGCAGAGCCAGACGTCCTTACCGTTTATGTGTTTGGTTCCTACGGTCTTTACACACACGACATGACAGGTCTTGCAGAGCCAGACGTCCCAACCGTTGATGTGTTTGGTACCCACGGTCTTTACACACACGACATGACAGGTCTTACAGAGCCAGACGTCCCTACCGTTGATGTGTTTGGTACCCACGGTCTTTACACACACGACATGACAGGTCTTACAGAGCCAGACGTCCCTACCGTTGATGTGTTTGGTTCCTACGGTCTTTATACACACGACATGACAGGTCTTGCAGAGCCAGACGTCCCAACCGTTGATGTGTTTGGTACCCACGGTCTTTACACACACGACATGACAGGTCTTGCAGAGCCAGACGTCCCTACCGTTGATGTGTTTGGTTCCTACGGTCTTTACACACACGACATGACAGGTCTTGCAGAGCCAGACGTCCCTACCGTTGATGTGTTTGGTTCCTACGGTCTTTATACACACGACATGACAGGTCTTGCAGAGCCAGACGTCCCAACCGTTGATGTGTTTGGTACCCACGGTCTTTACACACACGACATGACAGGTCTTGCAGTGCCAGACGTCCCTACCGTTGATGTGTTTGATTCCTACGGTCTTTACACACACGACATGACAGGTCTTGCAGAGCCAGACGTCCCTACCGTTGATGTGTTTGGTTCCTACGGTCTTTACACGCACAAAATGACAAGTCTTGCTAATAAGTATGTATTATAATGACTATTAACCGGTAACTGATTCTGGGTAACATATATACGACATTCCTTTAAATGTTCGGGTGCTTCAAAGACTGAGTTAATAAATATTTCTAATCTCACTTATGTTACAAGGACATTTAGAAAAAATATGGATTATACCTGGCTGTGAAATAGAACGTTTTACTATACTATCAACTAATTCATTTTGGATTAAAGAGAAAGTATAAATACCATAAACATAACATATTCCACTAATTCCAACATCTCAAAGCAACAGTAAGGATTATATTACTCATATCTGATGTAGTAGTGAATTCTAATAAAAACTTATTGTAAGCGCGTGTACCGACCGTGCGATGTGCGGGCGATGCTTTAATTGGCTGCGTGTCGCGACAAAGAAACAATTAGTGCGTTGGGCTGCGACAAAAACAATTAGATCTGTCATTTAAAGCGGGCGATTGGCACGAACCTAGCGTCTACGAAAGCTCGGTATTTCTGGTAATGATCAGGACTGCTCAGCGCTCTTGATGTCTTACTCTCCGGGTGACCAGCTCAATCGAACACCACCTCGACTTCTCTGGAAAGCTTTAAGCCACGATGCAATGACTGCGCGATGACTATTCGTATACAACATCAACCACTGTCTAGTGAACTTATTCATACAGCCGAGTGAACTGGTCAACGTGAAGTGAATGAACGTGCCCATGGTTCGAAACAGCAGCTAGGTGATTCCGACGCTCTAACCAAACACTTACAAACTTTGCGTCTAAGAGTTTGACGCTCTAACCAAACACTTACAAACGTTATAGGTCTAAGAGTCCGACGCTCTAACCAAACACTTACAAACTTTACGTCTAAGTGTTCGACGCTCTAACCAAACACTTACAAACCTTATATTCTAAGAGTCCGACGCTCTAACCAAACACTTACAAACCTTATACGTAAGAGTCCGATGCTCTAACCAAACACTTACAAACTTTATACGTCTAAGAGTCCGACGCTCTAACCAAACACTTACAAACTTTATACATCTAAGAGTCCGACGCTCTAACCAAACACTTACACACTTTAAGTCTAAGCAGCCAACTGAAACCCACCGGTTTGTCCTCGGGTGTCCTCCTTAGATGCTCCGTAGACTCATTCAGCAGTTGACGACATTGTATTATAATTATACTGCGACTGTCCCCTCCTTTAAGCGGCCACCCCTTCTGCAAAGACACTTTGGCCGTATTTGAGGGGCAACTGCTACACAGGGGACGACTAATCAGCCTCATATATTTCACACACGACGTTTCACAAGTGTACAACGACATTGCTATTTTAATGTATGTGGGTATCTAGACAACGCAAACCCCATTGACCATACACAAAGCCCGTTGAACATACACAAACCCCGTTGAACATACACAAACCCCGTTGAACATACACAAACCCCGTTGAACATACACAAAGCCTATTACCTAAGCTTAACGAAGCAGAAATCGTGTATTTTCCTTAGCCGAGTCAGACTTCGTGTTCCGCAAGCATAACAAACGCCACGGGGCTCACGTTGCTTAGACAGCGGATTTTGACCCCCAAGTGGCCTTGTATCTATTTTATTCAGAAAAGCTGCTGAGTTCGCGTTTCTTTTCAACACAATGATTTTTCTTAGTGCAACATTATATTGTCCGGATGTGAATAGTGTCATGCTTGTTGGCGTTGTTCAGAAAGAAGTTTATAATTTCAACTAAAGTAAGTTTTTTCACTAATGTACGCCCTTCAACGTGCGCTTGATACATGGGTTACATTCTCACAGCAAGAGTTCATGAGGATGTAATGCGAACAAAGTGGGGAGATAATTGCGCTGCTACTGTGCTTCGTGTTGGAGGCTTCCTTGAAAGGTTACTCTTTAAATAAATTACAATCTGATGAGACACTAATCGAGCGTGTGGGAAGGTAGTGGGCCGCGCGGCATTCTTTCGTTTGTCCTCGCCTTATTTCAATACATAATGTATAAAGTTGCAGGGAACTTACCCACTAATTTACTAAAATTTGTTACATCTGGTACTCGAAAATTGCGCATGTGTTATAACGTTGGAGATCGAGCAACTGAAATTATACCCATTGACGATTCAATTACTGGTTCGGGTGCCAGACGAGAGTGTAGTTAAAAACAAGAATGTTCTCATGGGATTATTGAACCGAATAGTTCTATCAATTAACTCTGTAGATGTGGGGATTGTGTGAAAACATGGCGCAGAATGCCTACACATTGTAATCATTTTTATTGTAACTATTGTAGTTATGTTGCAATAGTGAGTAATTCGGCTGGAAAATCTTGCAATGGTTTGAATCTGGCGGACTTGATTTAATTCACGCGGTGAATCTGTTATCCGCGATGTGTTTAGCGGATTCCACCACATCTAGCTGAATAAGTAAACAAGTGTGTGTTCTATCGCCAGAGGGATGCACTGTTTTATTCCACAGCGTCTCTACTGTAGAATTTACCTAAAATGTTTATAAGAATTTTGGCAAATTAATCATACTGGTGAATAGGGGAAACCAAGACTAAGTCTGTTTCCAGCACATATCAAACATATATAGTAATACAATAATAACATGAACACAGGGTTGTGGGTGAAAACAAAGATCGCCAAGCATTTTATTATTATGTGACCACATGTCACATAATTACCCATAGCAAACATTATGCAGCTATACATAAATGCGATCTCCTAAACTAATACTAAGCTAACTACAACGCTATACATATATATCACATACACATGACAAACTAGCAGGGATGGTGGGTGGGAGTTTTGAAAACTTGTGTGAAAGAAACGCGACTTGCTCGTGCCGCTGCGCGATCAAATAAAACGAGAATAATATTACGTGGTTGCGGCACACTACAGTTTACAATGGAAAATATACACAACAAATATTACGTATGATTGACATGAAGTGGTTCCCGGATCAACCTTTAATGGTCCGGCTGCTGAGCTTTCTGCTGGCCAAGGCAGGAGCGGATGCAGAGAGGGTATAGTTTGGAGGAGGGTCAAAATCTCCAATTACACCCATTTGATACTCGCCAAAAACGCACTGGCGCCGAATCAAATTCATATCGGGTGCGCTGAGCCAGAGCAGCAGGACTCGGCTGTCAGAATACGGGGGATGAGGGGGATGAGGGGGATGAGGGGGATGAGGGGGATGAGGGGGATGAGGGGGATGAGGGGGATGAGGGGGATGAGGGGGATGAGGGGGATGAGGGGGATGAGGGGGATGAGGGGGATGAGGGGGATGAGGGGGATGAGGGGGATGAGGGGGTGAGGGGGGTGAGGGGGGTGAGGGGGATGAGGGGGATGAGGGGGATGAGGGGGTGAGGGGGGAGGGGAAGGATGGGGAGGAGGGGGAGGAGGGGAGGAGGGGGAGGAGGGGGAGGAGGGAGGGGAGGAGGGGAGGAGGGGAGGAGAGGAAAAAGGGGGAGGAGGGGATGAGGGGGAGGAGGGGGAGGAGGGGAGGAGGGGAATGAGGGGGAGGAGGGGGAGTGAGAGAAGGGAGAGGGGAAGGGTGGGAAGAGGGGCAGGAGGGGGAGTAGGGGGGAGGAGGGGGAGGGGGGTTGTTAAACAAATTTCGTCGGAGCTTCAGCACCACTCCGCAGTCCCGCTGTCGGGCGTGACATGTCATCAAGACATAGAATCTTAAATTATTTTTAATACGGGAGGGGGAGAGGGCGCTGTTGATATTTTCGCGGCGACCTTCATAACTCCAGAACGTCTAGGAGGCACGTAACGGGGGCACATTCAACAAATCTAGAGGGTACATAACGGGGGCACATTCAAAACGTCTAGGGGGCACGTAACGGGGGCACATTCAAAAATTCTAGGGGGCACGCCTCTCAAGCGCAGGCATACCGCCGCCATATTCCAAAGGCATACGGGGACAGGTGCCCCCGGGCAGGCCTCCGGTTCTGTCTACGCAGGTTCCTCCACTGGCATGTTCTTCCACTTGGGTCGCGAACGCAACGAGGCTCTGGACGCTTTAAGAGAGAATTATAAACGTTCTTATTTGTTATTGATGTATATTCTTCATGTTTTCTTATTATTATCTTAACTTATGTAATATATGTGTACCGTAATATATATTGAACGCTATGTCCACTAACGTCATGTATTTTATTATTCGTTTACACGCTGATTATGTTTTGTTGTCAGTCGCCATATCTAAATAAATTTTATTTGAAAGAAAATGAAATAGCTAAAGGGTCATTTTGTGTAATTTTAAATTTTAAATACCTAGATTGATGCTGGTCTCAAGGAGTATTTCAACATTTTATTGTAACATAGTTTTCCACCTGTCAGTAGGCCCTATAACAAATCGGGTATTGCGTAGGATGTTCATACCGAAGTACAGCGAACTTCATGTTGAGGTCGACTCCCGTATATCTACACATATCTGATTTATCCGACGAATGAGTGGGATTGAGTAATAGTCGGATAACATGAACACCTAATAATGTAAAGTTGGTATGACATTTAATATTTCAATTAATTTATTTTGTTGACCTTTAACAATTAGCTTAGGTCCGCGCTGGGCGACAGGCGTCGTTACCTCCAACGGTCGCCAGCAGCCTATTCTCCGAAACCACCCCGCATCTATAATTATATCAATTCGTCATCGCATTTCACTCTGCATATTTGGTAGATTTCCAAATCACTGGAAACTACGACAACAGAGGGAAAGACACAAATAACGGAAACAAAAATAGTGACGTGTTGTGTTTGACTGATCGTATACTGCCATCCAGGGGCGGATTTAGAACGTGACCAAATGAAGGCGCGGTCACCCATCTTCCACTTGAGGCTTACGAAAAACCTCCAACTGCACCCCCTTGAAATTCATCAAAAACCCAACTGCATCACTTTTAGGCCCAAACGGGTTGCGGTACTCACCACACAGCTTTGATCCGTAAAATACACGCAACCAATGTTCAACTGATGCGAGTTTTAACAAAACGGGATCCGTGTCCCCATGCCCCCTCATGGATCCGCGCTAGCTTTATTCGTGATCTCTATTCATTGATCAAAGTAAAAATATGTGCTCGTGGCGCAGTAGCCAAGAAGAACGGTCCGATTTGGGTAATTTTTGCAAACAGAATTGAAAGCTAATTGTTCAGTTACATTTAATCAGTTCCTTTTGTGAAGTTGCTTAGCTAAAGCTTAGCTTAATTGGCGTATTCAGATTAACAGACTATAATGATTGAAATTAACTTTCCTGTCGGCGACTGCTGTCGTGAACACATCACTGGGGACTGTGCGCAATATCAGGGCTAGGAACTAGTGCGGTCGTAAAACTAATATAACAGTTCCTTGTAGCAGTCTAGCAGTTGCATAATTATAAATGATTCTTGTGTAAGCCATTTCAGAGTAACTACAATAAGGGCGAGTTTTTTCTAAGTCAACATATTAACTTGCTTTGCTTAGTAACAAACGTGCAAACGTCCACCTACCTACCGCAATACGGTAACTGCATCTAAAGTATCTGTATTTATTTATATGACGGTGTCTCCGTTTTATACATGCTGTCACATACCAGCCATATTTGTTCCGTGTATTCCCTATGATTACACAAATGATACAAATTACTTATATGACTACAATACTTTGCAGGGCCGTAGAACTATTCGTGGTTTGTCCCGTTTGCGAACACCTTGCTATTGATCGTTACCGGGCAAAGTGCACAGCTTTACCAAATCGCATTAACGAACCAATTCGCGCCATTACTGCGTAGAAGCATTGTTCTGTAGCGGCGTAGTCCGGCGTGTTATTAAACCAGTGATTGTTTTATTTCCGCCATATTCGCCGGAGCGCGAACGGTGAGGCACCGTGCTCAGCGGCGTGGGACGTAAAGTTGGTGACGCGCGTCGTCGCGTAAGGCCAGCCACAATTAACTGTGCGCGGAGCAGCTGATTGAAACAACTTACAAGTTGGCCGATAATTCAATATGGCCTATCAGTTGGCGACGCTAGTCTATCTTCTTTTCTCTGCTGCACATTTCTCAACCGCGTACTCGGATTCTAAAATAAAATTTACGAAAACCTAATTGAATAAAAAATCGCTGAATAAACTGTACTTAGTGCCGCTGGTTGCCTTCACCAATCCAGATTGTAAGTATCAATTGGGCGTCCGCCGTATTAAAAGAAAATTCCAGTCTACCCCCGATAGCAGGTTTTTACTAGTTGAATGTATCATATTCAAATTGATCGTTTCGTGAGCGAAACATTCAACTTATGAATAATGCTACGGACTTATTAAACGCAATTTGGTAGGCAGTTTAAACTCTACCTTCAACATAATTATTAATTCCCGTATCGTATATACGTATAATATTTGTATTTTAAATGTAAACCTTTAATTCGAAAGACAAATTGAAAGATCTACTGAAATTAAATGAAAGATACAGTATAATTTTGTTAATTAAAAGAGTGAAGTTAACGGATGCGACGGGTATGCGGTGTTGACATTTTGTCTTCATTATGTGTACGTGTATATGTGTAATGTTATGTATACAATGTTGGACTTTCGCGAATGTGTCGTAGTGCTTACAACTTACAATTCCATAGAATTATTCAGAGTTCTTCTGTTATTAAACTGTTTGTGACGTTAGTTGGCGTCAACTGTGTACAAGTTTGTCACAATACCAATTGCAATACGTCTTTGTCAGGTGTCAAGTGTGTTTATCTTTAAATAGGTTCAATATTTCTAAACAGTCAAGTATCTTAAGGTACAAAGTTGGCGTTATCAAATACTGTGCATAATACACAGTTCACAACGAACATAGTTGCAGATACGATTTCGTATCAACGATATCGCATGATTTGTGAGTCACTGACTTCGATAACGTTTGGTTGACATCTACGTTTTCCGAGTCTACAACGCGTTAAGTCTACATAGGTATGCATATAGACATTTAAGATGTTTGGGCAAGTTTCCTGTTTGCATTTCCTCTGCGTTAATAATAGTACTAATAACAATAAATCCCGACTGCAAACAGACGTTGTTGTCTTCGGCCGATAAGTCGTTGAAGTTTGATGTTTGGTCATCAAAGTGCAGTGTAACCGTATCACTGTGGCTGCTTGATTCGCAGCACGATCCTCTGTATCGCTCGTTGCATGCACGTTCACTTAAAGCCATCAGAACGAGAAGATGGAATACCATGATACAAATGAAACATCGAGGACAAGCACGAATTACTCCCAGGTACGTTGGCATGGCCTACGACGTCGCAAGCAATTAATTATATGCAATTAGGCGGTGTCCACGCCTCGCTGACCACATGACCATAGATACAATGGTCAAGTGTCTGAGAACGATAACGTAATCTTTTCGTAGTCTTACATAGTTGCTCAACGGGTGTGTGTGGTCGACGTATGTGGTCAGCTTGTTCAAGCGAGTACAGTAAGTTAGGACTGACCTAAGACTAACCGGTTTAAGATCGGGTGGCGACTTGGGTGGCCAAAGGAGTGACTACAGTGGTGTGTCACGCTGAGACGACCACTTCTGCGGGAAACACGCTGTGGGGATCTGTGTCAGAAATTGGGAAATGAAAAGACGTAAAAGTAACTCGTTGATAGCACCGGCTTTCACGGAAACAGTCACGGAAATATGACACTGCAGGTATGTACTGGCAATGAAGGAATGTAGTCTTAATTATGAAACAACTACCACGCGGATGACGTCTGCGGAATGTAATTAGTAAATATGTGCCACTGTTCTTAGTAAATAATTAATTACGAAGGGTTTCACGTACAGCGACCAACGCGAGTTGTTTTGATCAATCTTCAATCGTTGCCTGGTTACGTACCTCAAACCAAAATTAAAGCTTTGTATAATTGAACTGACAGACACAGTGGTACGTTGCACTGTAGAAACGCAATTAGCTCAAGGCTGGGTTCGTTGGTTAGTTGGGAACAAACCCATTTTAAACGTTAAAGGATCTTGGTCTGACAATGTACACCTGTATTAACAAGCTGTGTTGGAGTTTCGCCTATCCCGCTGGATGCTGACCACAGGGTTTCCAATACTTACACTGATGTGTTATTTTCTATTTTGCATTTGAAATGTGTAATACTGTCACAGTTTTATATTTCTGGGCTAAGGGAGTTCCAGTCAATAAAATGTGTACGTGGAGAGAAACTATATTTGAAGACGTCAGTTTTAACTGAAGGGGGAATGAAGTCGTGACGACCGTTTGATCTGGTGTGACAAATAGACGTGTTGTGATAGTTGGGCAGATTGACAGCGATTTGGCGATGTAGCACTTTGTGGAGGACAGTGTCTTGCGACTTTCTTTATGTACTGGAGAGTTGGCCAGTTTAGAGTAGTTAACATCCTAGTGGATTATCTTGAGTGGTCGTGACATACGAAGCAGGCAGCTCTGCATTGGATTTGTTCCATTTGGTTTATTTGACGTTTACTGTACGGGTCCCAAACTGTTGATGAGTATTCCAGTTTTGGTCTGACTAGGGTGGTGTAAGCTTTCGCCTTTACATCTTGTGACCATCTGTTTAGGGTTCTTTTCTATTTGTGTTTGAGGTGATGTTATCAATACGGGTTTTCCATTTCAGGTAAAGGTAAAAATAAAGGTAAGTACTTATATAGCGCAGTATCCAGTTCTCAGGACTGCTCAAAGCGCTTTACACTTTACTCCCTGGTAGACCTGTTCAATCGAACGCCATCTCGACTTCTCTGGGAAGCATTCAGCCACGCTGCAATTAATGCGCGGAGACTATTCGTACACAAATAACCACCACTGCCTATAGCCCGGTACTCATTCGTACAGCTGAGTGAACTAAACAGTGCTCCTACTACGCTCCACACTGCGGTGTCTCTGTAGTTCAACCCCTAAATAAGGATGATAACTGACTGGCTTTAGAGTGACACCGTCCATTGTATAGTCCAGTGTTAATGGGTTGTGGTTGTTATACATGTGGAGTGTGTAGCATTTATCAGGATTAAAGGACATTTGCCATTTCTGGGCCCAGAGTGACATCTTGTGTAAGTCTTTCTGTATGGCCAGTGTATCAACATCACTTTCTATTGTCGTGAGCAGGAAGCAGTCATCACCAAAGAGTTTTACGTGGGAAGTTATATCTTCATTAATGTCATTAATGTACAGTATAAACATAAGGGTGCAAGTACAGTACCCCGTGGTACCCCTGAGTACATTTGTATTTTGTGTTGGGTTCTATTTGTTAGCCAGGCGTTGGTCTATTCCCAGGTCTTTCCCTGTATAACACAACATTTCGGTTTGTGAAGAAGTCTCTGATGGGGGACCGTGTCAACGGCTTTGGTTTGGAAAAGTCCAGGATGCGAACGTCTGTCTGTTTATTGTTGTCTAGAGGTTTAGCTAGTTTTGCTTGTAACTAATTGGCTTTCGCACGAGTGCTTTGTTCGGAAACAGTGCTGAGCGTTGATAAGGATGGTGTTTTTGTTGTATTCCATGATCGAGTGATATAGAACATGTTCCATTAGTTTATAACAAACTGGTGTTAGGGATATGGGTCTATGGTTACTGTGTGGGCTTCTGTCCCTTTTTTAATATTGCACATATGGGGTTTGCTGATTGCCAATCCTCGGACAGTTCTCCTCTGTGGAAGGAGAGATCGAGGATGAACTTGAGAATTAGAGCAATTTCATTAGAATACTCTTTGAGAATTCTGACAGGGATTCGGTCCAGAGGTTTTATTTATTCGAAGATTGTCTATGAGGTTCTTGATCCCTTTACATGAGAAGTTAATATTAGGTATAGATGCGTATCGGCATTCTCCCTTTGAGGGCATGTTGCCAAGAATTTCTTCAGTAAAGACCGATTTGAATTGGTGGCTTAGATACTCTGCTTTCCTGTAGTGGGGAGATGCCCACCTGTTCTCATCGAAAGTTTCTTATGTATGATCAGAATCTTTTAGGTTTCTCATTTACGGTAGTATCTAGTATATCCTTAGCATAGCTGTCATGGGCTTTTACTAGTAACTGTTTTATTTCGTTTTTGATCTGTCTATACTGAGTCCAGTGTTCACGTTTTTGGGTTTTTCGAGCTCGGTCATAGAGTCGTTTTTGTTGCCTCATTTTCTTCTTTATTGATCCAAGGAAGTTGTATTCTGCCAGATAATCGTTTTGAGGAATGTGTCTATCTATAGATGCTAGTACTGAGTCCCTGAACTTGTTCCAGGCAGATTCCACTGCAGTCATGCCTGGATCTAGCTGGTGGAATTATTTTGCTAGATTAGAAAGGTCTGCCTTTATGCTATTTGCGTCACCTGTTAAGAAAACATATACCAGTCTGGGTTTCTTTTTGTTGGCCTTTAAATTTGTGTTTATGTTGGCTAGAACGATTGGGTGGTCACTCATTCCTGGAGCAACCGTTACAGTTTGTACCATGTCAGGATTTACAGAGAACAGGAGGTCAAGAATACTTTTTCCTCGTGTGGGTTTATGAACATGTTATAAAAGAGAGGAAACAGTCGCCAGTCGGTTTTTTCTCGTCACAGGTCAAGTATCTGTTCGTTGTTTATTCTTTCTAACCAGCTTATTCGTTCCATGCTTCTCCATATCCTCACCTCAAACCTTTCCAAGCATTTGATGTAATTATTTTGAATGTCTAGACCTTTGCAGAATACGATACGACAGTCCACGCCAATCTTTTACTATTCATTTTCCCGTCTTCAATTATCGACGAAAGCGATCTTTCTCATGGCTATCCCCACTTTGACATCGTTACTATAACGACCATCCGTTTGAATAATACTCGACACAGATTTCAAGTGTTAACATCATTCAAAACAATTATTGATTTAAGATTTTTTTCAATTTTGCTATTCGCTTATATTTATTAATTTAGCACAACTATTACTTATATCCATCCTAGCACAGTAATGTATGTTTTAATACAACATCACAGCAGTTGTTGTCCCCTCTGTGGTCAGCACATTTACACAGATTGATTGAAATGTGTTGAATTTCTGATGAAATGTTTTCATGTGCATACTGAATGGGATGAAACCAGAAAGAGTTGTCTTAAAGAGGCAACATCTTTTAAGGTCAGAAACTCAGAGTTAATAGAAATGTGCAATCAGTTAGATAACTGAACGTACTTTATTACTTTTCGAATTGTGTTGAATATACTCGTAATACGTATGCGCTACTTTCAAACGTATTATACTATAACGATATATTTAGTTCACAACACCAGCACTTGGAATCAACAATACTCTAATAACGCCTAATATCGAAATGCATACTTTATTATAGAGCTGAAAGGTATCGTAAGAATATTTACGACATTTTTTAAGTGCGTGGAACACCTTATTTTCGGAGACATTGTAACTTGCAAGTATTTATACTGTTGCTTTTGTATTGTATATGTATACCTTAACATGCAGGTCTATTTACAGACATACACTATATCAACAGCTTGGTGTATCAATTAATTATTGTGTTGCTTAGTTAATTTTAGACCATCCTCTTCAAAATATATAATTAATTTGTTTATGTACCTTTAATTGCTTCGCGTCACGAGTATGACGTCACGCTCCTGTGTAACAAAGGGGCTTCTGCATGAATGTCGTTAAGCCCTAGTTTACATACTCATCTCACACTGGTGCTTTCATTTATAGTTATGCAGTGGCAGTTGCTTAACAACAAACAAAGGTACACATAACAATAACAGTTAATTATTGTAATACATATTATGTCGATGGAATGCTTAGACCTACTCAACGTCAACAGCCGTACATAATAGTTAGACAATGGCATTAAATGTGTTTCAGTCAGCATGTTTTCCAAATACCCCCGTTTTGGCACGAAACTATCGCCTTCGAGTGAGTCTCCAGTCTTGACTCCTATAATATCGTCTAAAAAAATGTATTAGATTTTACACAAATATTACCTAGATATGAATATTACGGTTAGGGTTTATGTCGCTACAAAGTCCACAATCACTATCAAGTGATAGTAATTGTGGACATTAAGTGATAGTAATTGTGGACATTATAGCAGTGGCGCCGTCTGGTGATCATCATGTAGCTAGATTTATAATGAAATGCACTAGATAGTCTCGTTCTTCCACGTGATCTCTCGTGGGTGTCGACCACGTGACACCACCCGGTCCGTTCCGCTCTCTAGACGACACTTCTCCATTTATCCATCCTGGTATTCCCCTCTCAGTTGTATGTACCCCAGGGCGGACCCAGTGAGGGTAATCGGGGGAGGACCTCCAATTGCTCCTTGAGGCTCGACAAAACACCCGCATTCAGGCTTTCCAAAACCTCCAGTTGTATACCTTGAGACTCTCCAAAACGGGGGCACATTTCAAATGTCTAGGGGGGCACGTGCCCCAACTCCGAGGTTTGTGTACACTGTTGGTATACGAATCGGCTTCCCAGCCCTAGTGATGGCGAAACATTCACATTTCTGTCAACTTTTCACGGGTGATAATTCATGATCTTGCTATTGCTTTTAACCGTTTTAGTTCCATTTCCCCCCAACAATTGCTCTTCTAGTTCAGCCATTCCTTTAGCTTTCTTTCTTATGTTTTCTCAGATTTGTCTTTGTATTTCAGCCATTTCTTTACAGTTCTGTCTTCACGAAGATATCTGCAATATATCAACCCTGCCTATTATTTCTACCCATCTAATCCATATAATGGTTTCGACGACATATTCCATTTGTTCCCTGACGAAATCCTCAAGTTGCGATTCTTCAAATTGTAAACGTAAATTTCTGCCCATTTGCATCAATTCAAGTTTACCCATACTTCTAATTCAATTTGATAAACTGAAAGTTAGCCCTTGTCCAAAATTCAATTCGTCTGTTCCATTCTAGATATATAAATCTGGACACTCCAGTGACGTCTTGTTGAAAGGTTTCATGATCATAAGCCAATAAGCAACATTGTCTATTATAAAATCATGCAATACTAGTTATGGATGCATTACCTCCCCGTGTCGTTACACATTGATTTTGTCCACTCAGATGTATTATGAGTAGCCTATCTATAGCTGTAGACATTCGTAGATATTTGTGTACGAATTGATTTCGCGCAGTCATTTCAGGGTGGCTGAATACTCTCAGATAAGTCGAGATGGTGTTCGAGTGATTAGGACTGCCGGAGGTGAAGTGTAGAGCGCTTTGATAAATCCAAATCTCTGTACCTTTTATTGCACAGAACACCACAGCACAGGTGCGTAACTAAGTAGGGCATCAACCGGACCACGGCTAAACACTGCACTCTACAAACGTGTTTCAGTTTCCCGGTCGCCAGTTTACGCTGTTACCACTACCCACCCGCGAAGACAGCGCCGCCATGCGACGGACGGTGCTTCTACCACAACATTGCCTCGAGTCTCCGTCAAGGTCCCGAGTCGCCCAGTTCCACCAACGACAGGCCGAGCTGGACCCAGCGCGCCGCCAGTTCCTGCCAGAGGCCGTGTACGTGCCTACTTACAGTGAAAATGTTTAAGTGATTTCTTAAGAATGCTTTTTAGGCAACGATATGGCGAAATGCTTTCACATTGTTGAACGGAACGTTTTAAATTTATGTCTGAATGTGCACCTTATTTACCCTTTGTCCAGCCTCCTCCCGAGATTATAAGTATGCTACTGCATTCAGAATTGCGTCGGCATTGCAACTACTACCAGTAACCTTCTGTAAAACTAAATATATATTGCTCTAACTAAATACCTGCAGTGCGTCTAATTGTTCGAAACCCAAACTTGACATTGTTATCTACGTCGTGCTATACGACGTTTCTTGTCCCCAGAGCAATGCGCATGCGTCCCGGGGACCTGCAGCAGCAGCTGGACCCCGAAGCGTGGTTAACGCTGCAGCAGCTGTCGGCGCCAGCACGAGGAGCCCGCAGTCGACTCGACGTGTCCCCCGCCAGCTCCGGCGACATGGCCGACTGCACCGACATGTTCCTTCACAAACCGCTGTACGGCGGCGACAATGACGACACGGAGCACAACAATGTTGTCAACGGATATGACGTAATTGCCGATGCGGAGTTCAATAGCTACGGGTTGTCGCCCACGAGAGCGAATGATGCTCCCGGAGATAACCCGTCGATTCTTAGGATAACTATTCCAACAGATATCACACCACGTTACCCCGAATCCGAGCTTGCCACCGGAAGTCAGAGGCGGCGTTCGGCGGATGACATCCAGTCGACACTGCGCGTGAAAGGACACGCCATTGATCCGTGTCTGGCGAAGAGCGCCCGTGGAGTGTTCCAACAGAAATCCGACCGAGATGTCGGGCGACGCTTCATTGAGATCCTGCTCAGCAACAATCACCGGGACACGATCCGCATTAAGGATAACTCGCATGGAGTGTACGTAGCGGGACGCGAGACGTACGCAGCGATCCAGAATACTGGTAAAACCGTCGAGGAACTTCGTGAGGCCGGCGAGACGCAACGGGAAGCTTCGTGTAAAATGGTCGACGAAAACACGACGAACGTCGCCGGGAACGACGTGTCGCAAGGAGGGAATGACGTCACTGAAGGTGCGGCGTCCGAAGTCACCAATGACGTGAACGTAAGAACTAACACTCGTAGCGACGATCGTGGAGAATTCCATCAGTTCGTCCACATCCTGGAGCACAGGATCGCCACCACGACACACGGTGGCCCCGGCAGAAGGAGGTCAAATGATGGACAACATAGTAGCAGGTTTGTTACATCTATTTCCGTTTAATTAACAATGAATGTAACAGCGTCGATTATCCGGGCTCCGTTATGTGGCGCCACCGTTTCCAGAAGAGAGCAAGACATCAAACGCGTCTTCCTGTTGTGTCGAATGCGTGGTTGTCCCGAATCAGAGTAACCAACCGAAATTAACTATCACGTTAACTCACCAAATAAGACTAACGTTTTTCAGTTTATACGAAGCATTCTAGTAAATTAAAATTTCGATTATATTTACAAGTCTCACGATAAAATAAAACGGAACTACAAATTGTAACGGTTTGGTAGCGGATTCGAAATGCATGAAAGCCAACTTTTTCGTACATTTTTTGGATATTTTGTGTATAAAACTCAGAAACTTAGTTTCGTCACCAGTCAAATCGTATCTCGGTGGTCAGACCTGTCCAATGTATACACATCTCTATGTTGTCCCGTTCTTTTGTTCCGCAACAGACTGTTGTCTCACGTGCACGACAGAAAGAAGACAGCGGCGCCGTCTGGTCAGCAAGCGGTGTCTTTGTCGAAGACGCCGGTCGGTGGCGCTGCCACAATACAGGCGCAGCGCAAAGGTAAACTGACAACGCTCCATCCGTCTGAGGGCGGCACCGTCAACAGCAATGGCGGCGGTTCCGGCAGCGCCGGTAGTTATGGTGGTGGTTACGGTGATGGTAGTGGTGGCGGCGGCGGCGGCGGCGGCGGCGGCGGAGGCATCGAACTTGACAAGCGACTCCGGCTCGGTGGACCAGGATCCACCAGTTCCCAGTTTAAGTCGGCCGGTTGCTGCGAGGTGACCACCGTGACACAGCCTGAGAAAGTGGAACTGGACGGACACCAAGTGCGACCAACAATCCGGTATATTATTATTTGTTATCTCTCTCTCCCTCCCTCCCTCCCTCCCTCCCTCCCTCCCTCCCTCCCTCCCTCCCTCCCTCCCTCCCTCCCTCCCTCCCTCCCTCCCTCCCTCCCTCCCTCCCTCCCTCCCTCCCTCCCTCCCTCCCTCCCTCCCTCCCTCCCTCCCTCCCTCCCTCCCTCCCTCCCTCCCTCCCTCCCTCCCTCCCTCCCTCCCTCCCTCTCTCCCTCTCCCTCCCTCCCTCTCCCTCACTCCCTCTCCCTCTCCCTCTCCCTCTCCCTCTCCCTCTCCCTCTCCCTCTCCCTCTCCCTCTCCCTCTCCCTCTCCCTCTCCCTCTCCCTCTCCCTCTGTCCCTGCTACTAACTGTCTCGCCCCCCTCTTTCTCTCTTTCTTTCTCTCTCTGCGTAGTTGTTTGTTTTGTCTTTGTAACAACTTTTTAATTGCGAGAATGTACAACAATAGAAAACGTTCAGTACTATAATCTTAAACAGGGTGAACAAGTCAACGAAATAGCTTTTTGTTACTGAGATTTACACAAACATTGAAACTTGGGCTTGTAAAACCAGTTTTCTGTTATAGGCGTAGGCGCCAATATTTTGGGTAGGACTGAATATATATTTAACCCCCAATACTTTGGCGGGGTATGCAGTTGGAAGTTTCGGGTGAGCCTCAAGGGGGTTCAGTTTTGTTGTTGGTGAACTTCAAGTGTTGAAGTGAGGATAGGTTCCAGTGAGCCTCTGGGCAAGGGGCGCAGCTTGGAGATTTTGGAGAGCCTCGATCCTGCAATATTCACCATGTCCGACGCCTACGATATGTCTCTATCAGAATACACGACTACGACAACGACGGTTATTCATATTTCTGTTTAAGAATCAACATCACACTTGAGTCAGCTACTCCGGCGTCAACTCTTGAGTTGGACACCGTCGGCTACAGACCGCCATCCACAGTGAACGAGTACCAAGCAACGTCGTCACAGATGTTTGGGAAACTCTCCTCAGTCGGAAACATCGGTCGAAACAGTGCATTAGTTCCGGGTGGCGTTCTCTCGTTCAACTCTGACGGCGTGACGGCCTCGCACCAGAAGTCGCCGGTTTGTCAGATTTGCCTTGCTTACAAATTGTTTACAATTTTAAAGCGGTCCGCCTGTTTGTCTTTCTGTTTTTGTTTTGTTTTTCTGTCTGTCAGTCTTTCTGCCTTTTTCTCTTTCTCTCTTTCTGTCTGTCATTGTTTCTTTGTTTCTTTCTGTTTATGCCTTTCTGTGTGTCAGATAGTTTGTCTGTCTGTCTGTCTGTCTGTCTGTCTGTCTGTCTGTCTGTCTGTCTGTCTGTCTGTCTGTCTGTCGGTCGGTCGGTCGGTCGGTCGGTCGGTCGGTCGGTCGGTCGGTCGGTCGGCCTGTCGGCCTGTCTGCCTGTCTGCCTGTCTGCCTGTCTGTCTGTAATGTTTCAGACTGTTCTGTGTTGTAACAGAGGGGTCACAGGACGCGACGAGAGCCTCCTCGTATGTTCTCCACTCCGCCGACACGGCATCCGCTCACGGCCTGCTTCGATTACCCGGGCACTAATATCAGGCATGCCGACGTACAGGTTAGTGTGTGTGTGCGTGCATGCGTGCGCGTGTGTGTGGGTGTGCGAACATGCGTGTGTGTGTGTGTGTGTGTGTGTGTGTGTGTGTGTGTGTGTGTGTGTGTGTGTGTGTGTGTGTGTGTGTGTGTGTGTGTGTGTGTGTGTGTGTGTGTGTGTGTGTGTGTGTGTGTGTGTGTGTGTGTGCATGTGTGTGCGTGTGCTTACTGTGTATATAACTTGTGCGTTCGTATGTGTGTGGTGTGTGAGTGCGTGCATGCATGCATGTATGCTTGTGTGCGTGAGTGCGTGAGTGCGTTAGTTTGTTGTTGTTAATTTTTCGTGTTTGCCTGGCATGTTTATTTACGTTTTGTCCGTTATGTTGGCTTGTCCGTCATATTTATTTCATGATTGTTCTTATTGTTCCTTACACTTGATACCCACCTGTTCGTTACCCCTCCAGGAAGCAACGCACCTTGTCCTGTCCGACGTACCAGACGGTCGCGTTCTATTGATCCAGTTCGTTGCCCGCAATGTCATTCTCGGCACGACATGGTGCAACAACCGATGGTTACTGACGCTGAACGGCACGCCAGCTTTGAAAGAACTACTTTGTCGTGGGTTGGACATCGAGGGAGAAAAGGTCAAAGTTCGTCGCTATGACGACGTCCTAAAGGAGGAGTATCACAACTTCACGATCGCTAAAATTAAAAAGGATTCCGCCGCGAAGCACAAACTTGATGTCAGGTGTTGATGAGATGATGTTAACGTGTTGTAAAAATCGAATCTTGTTGTTTATTCCTCAGAGTATTGTTTCCTTTCCGTGTTGATTACTGTTTATTCTTTTATGTCGTAATGTAAGTCTACGCCGCGTTTCATATGTTATCTTAAATTCCTAGTTGTCTTAATTAAAGGTTACACACACACACATGTGTTGTATTTGCATGTTAACAAACTGTGATAAAACAGTCGTATTAAATCTTTGTCAATGACATCTTGCACATTGATATATTAATTTTATTGTTGTACTTTCGAATTCGGAATAATATTTCTCATGCACTTCACAAACTATGCATAACGGATACCACTGAAGAGGTGTCGAGAGCGACCTTTATGGTAAAGACTAGTATACAGCTTATTGTAACAAAATTATTATTGGATGGATGCTTCAAATCCATGATTACAACTAGTGTTCTTCACCTTAGCTGAAAAGTTGGTGGTCAGTCGGACCTTAAACTTTCAAAAGTTGGTGGTCCCAGACAAAAGTTGGTGGTCCCAATATTAACATAATTACACGAGTAATATATAATTTACAGCTGTAACGCACGGCAATTATTGATGTACTATTTCAGGCCAAGTATGTCCTACATATTAAGTTACGATATTAAGATTAATAAATTAGCAAATATAAAATGACAACAAAGGCAACAGTTTATTGTTGACAGGAAAACATCAATGTTGCAAATTATTACAAATACCACAATACCACACGCTGTTGCCGTCACCTGCAGGAGCGGCGGAACGGTCAGGCTCCGAGAAACACTCGCTCTAATCACTCGCAGTGACTCCAGCTAAATCCGAGCTGAACTCGGACAGTGACTAACTGTCCGAGTCCAACTCGGATTTGAAGTTGGGCATCGTCGCGCCGGTTGCATCCCACAGTTGGATGGCTGATTGGGTTTGAAGTCAGCCATGTCGGGTGAATGCAGTTGGGTGGTGATGACAGCTGACACTGTGGACGACTTCATTTGGTTCGAAACTCAGTCTTGAACTCTTCACTCGTTTCACTGTGCTGACGCCTCTTTCATACTCAGCGGAACTCGCTGGAAGTGCCAGCAAGTGCTACGAAACTAAACTCAATCGATCTATCAGCATTGATCAGCTCGACATTTTATTGTTTTCCAATTTGTTTTTGTACCACGATTACGTTAAATTTCCCGTTCGGATGTAGCCATTATTGGCACTTGTCCGGTGTATGGTATCAGGGCTCACTTCGACTTCGTCGTTACAGCGATATTTTTGCCTCATTTTGATATCTCATATGTTATTGCCATCATTCAACATTATCCCATGCATATCTACGTTAAAAAAGTACCACGTGTTAGCGCACTTTTGGAGCCCAAAGAGCGACCCAGTTTGCAACAACATATGCTGCTATATCGCTCACTGCGGTAACGCGGCCGTAGCGGCGCAGACTGACGCAAACCGGGCAGCACTCTGCCTCAAAAGTGTGCTAAGACACAATATTTTCGTAATATAAATATGCCTGGAATGATGTTGGCCCGGATACTAGACAAATGTTCCAGTATTTTCTTTTTTTAATCTCCGTTCTTGCGGGCCGGCACTTTTTCAAAGTTACCGGCCAAACGAAATATTTGACGGTCTCGTGGCTCCAGGTCGGCAGTAATTTGGAAAACTGATTACAACAGCAGTGATTTGCAAACTATAGACGTACAAGCTCTTGTAAATAGACGTTTCGCTTAATAGACCATTGTGGTTGGTAGGGCGTACAGTAGGTATCGAATGCGGTGGTAACAATTAATATTAGGTATATTCGGTAATAATTAGGATTAGGTGCATTCGGTAATAATTAGGATTAGGTATCTTGGACATATCTTATGTAATAATATGAAAGATGATTGTGATATAAAAATACAATATAGAATGGTGTATGCTCAGGGTAATACAATACTCCGTAGATTTAGTATGTGTAGTGAAGGAGTGAAAACGTTGCTTTTCCGCACATTCTGTACTTCACTGTCTGCTACTGATACTAGTCAGGAAACGTAACAGAACATCAATAAATAAGTTGTCTGTTACGTATAACAATAGTTTTCGCTTGATATGTCATGAACGTAAATGGTGTAGTGCCAGCACCATGTTTGTCAGCAGACATGCGCCAATGAACGTAAATGGTGTAGTGCCAGCACCATGTTTGTCAGCAGACATGCGCCAATGAACGTAAATGGTGTAGTGCCAGCACCATGTTTGTCAGCAGACATGCGCCAATGAACGTAAATGGTGTAGTGCCAGCACCATGTTTGTCAGCAGACATGCGCCAATGTGTCAAATGTTAATTCGTAAATATGCGTATAATTTCATTGTAAGAATTGAGAGTTCTGATAATGTAATTATTAGAAATATAGTAAAATATGATACAAAATATACGTCCAATATATGGAGATATTGGTATAAAATGGTACACAACAATGTGTTTATTTGACTAGAAAAGCCTAATCTACATGTATGCATAATCATGTATTATACGTGTGTAGAGGAAGCACAATTATCTTATTCTTTGTATTGAATGTTATATTCTGTAATAAAGTGATTCATTCAGTCAACGGCTACATTATAAAACAGAGTGCGGGTCCTTGTCGTTTGTGTGTATGTCCGAGCATAAAAATTATATCCGCGAATTTCGCATACATGGCTCTGATATTTTGCATGCTTTCTAGCCGGCCCATTATGGCGGGTCGTAGGTTTAGCGTTTAAAAAAAAATTCTTGGGTGCAAATCATACTGCCAGCTGTTGCTGCTGCCGATCGCTTCAGGAAACGCTTCACAGTTTGGAGCACAAATATGGTCCTAATATGCGTCCGTCGCGGACGCGCTCTCTGCAGATGACGCTACCACACTAAACACCATCGTTGAGCACATTGTGACGTACACACGGCGAGATTCGCGACCACTGGTAGGCGATAATAGATGATTTGCGAATGAAAGTCGTTTTGTTGCCGCGGATCTATACACACACATACGGTCAGCGCTTCGTGTTGGTCCGCTGCGTGGGCCACATTTATCGTGACGCGACTGTGACGTCACGCGCGTGCAGAGACTGACTGACGGGACTGAGCAATTAACCCGACGGCGACGGGTCTGCCACCAGTCCACATGGGCTACGGCGTGGGTCTCTGGCTGGTGGTCGTCGCCCTACTCGCCTCCCAATGTGCCGGCCAGACGTCGCCGTGCTTCCCCAGAGACTGCCACGACCTGCAGTGCCTCGACTTGACGTCATCCACTACACCCACTGTCTTGGTGCCTGACCTGTCGGGCGCCGGCGTCAGCAGTCTTAGAATCAGGTGGGCCGGGAGGACGGGCAACTGTGTATTCCTTGGAAAGCTAACCCTTTGCGCAGCGCCGGATTTGTGATTATGGGAGCTACCGGGCAGTGGTTGATCGGATCCGTCTACAACAGGGACTTCACAGTAAAATACGTCAGTTGTTCATTTAGAACACCAATTTGTATCATATTGAAGCACTTAAGTTACGTCTAAAATCGCTTCGACCACAAATAAATTACCCAAAAAGCGTGTTGTGGAGGCTCCATAAAACGTGATATTTTGAGGCCCTCTGTGCAAATGCCATAACTAATTATACCAATAACGTTAACACTACTAAGTAATGACTCTACACGCTGGTCACGTCACTGATATCGTCATCGGATTGGTTCCAACGATTACGCATTTGACCGTAGTGTAAAGACTACTACTTGTCGGACACATCGTTCACGTAACTATTACATCCGGTGTAGTGGTCAGAGAGTAGTTATGGACCAGAAGTACGTCCCTACTAGAATCATGTCAGACGTAGGCCTAGGCGTTGCTAGTTAGCATATTGATACATAAATTGCTAGTAAAAATACCGATTTCAACCATGAACATGTGGTTGACCTGAATGGCGAGGTGACCGTATTAGGGAGACTATCTTTATAGTGAGACTAATTCTCCTGTACTTTACCGTTACATAAACAATTTCGGATTATCCTATGGTGACCTCAATATTGTGAGGTGGCTGTATTAGCGAGGTGACCGTAAAGCGAGGCTCGGCTGTACTTCCCAGGTGCGACTTCAGCACTGACGGTGGTCGGTGGAACGTGTTCCAACGGCGCCAGGACGGGTCCGTCGACTTCGAGCAGCCGTGGAGTCGGTACAAGGAGGGTTTCGGCGGGGACCGAGAGTTCTGGCTCGGCAACGAACACGTCTACCGGCTGACGAAGGACCGCCGAATGTCACTACGCATCGATATGCAACGCGTCAATAACCGCAGGGACTACGCCGTCTACGATCACTTCCGGGTCGAAGGCGAACGCTTTAACTACTCGCTGAGGGTCGGCAAGATGACGCAGTACACGACGACCGCCGGGGACATGCTCGGCTTCCTCCGGAGAGTGCCCTTCAGCACGTACGACCGCGATAACTCGTTCGGCAGGTGCGGACATCTAGTTATAAGCGAGCTAGCGTATGCATGTCGGTAGATTCACGTTCCTCTTACTTAGCTTGCACCTCGAGCGCCACACTTCAACGGATTAATCCTCGCCCCCTAGAATAGGATGTAAGACCTATATATTTTCAAAATACCCCATATGTGTCAAGATTATCACCTTTTATGGGGTATATCAGGTAAAACATAATGTGCGCGTAATAATACGTAAGCTGTAGCATCACAATCGCACGAAACACGTCCGCGCGGCAAATACTTCAGCAAACCGGCCCCTAGACTTGGCAAGATGGAGTGGACGCTGACACAATATGCAAATGTCTACCGTCATGCCAGTAGCATAGCAATACGAATATTATTTGACAACTCTACACTATAACGACTAGGGACTCTCGACGAACGTGAGCTTCACGATCTTTACGACATTCGGCATCGTGAACAAACAATGAGTATCTATCTGCGAGCACGTTTTTATATGGCGTTTATGTATTGATGCTATGCGTTTTCTAACATTTGGTAAATATTACTATCACGACTGTCAATTACCACGGCATCCCGTCAAGTGACGTGCATTTTTGGTAGTATCACTAATTAACTCCCGGTGTAACGGGCCGAAAGTAGCCCCGTGTCAGCAGTACGCCTCTGCGCTCTACGCGTGCGCGCTCAAGCGCAGTGGACATCTTGACCTTTAACATGACCTATGACCATGTATGCCGCTGTGCCGAACGTTCTTTTCTGCCTGTTACTTTTTCTATTGTATTGTTCCTGCCAGCCTGTGCACGTTTTTATTACATTTATGTTTATGCGATGTGTATGCTAACAATTAAAATAATAAATGTAAATGTATTACGAGCATCAATCACATCAGAAGCATAGCTTCTAGCAAGATCTTACTGAGATCGTACTTCTGGCACGGAGGTAATCTCGGCTTGTTATACCTGTTTCAGGTTGCACGAATACCGTATTAGTGATGCTGACCAGATATCCCTTTTTAGGAGTTTTGCATGCTGACCACATTGTTACGAACAGGAAAATTGTCAGATGTATATCCGAGGCGCACAAACATAAAATGTATGAACAACAGCGACTTGTGTGTTTTTAATATGGGGCATTTATTCAAACACTTTATGTCAACATTTATGGCACTAACGGCCTATTATAATGTCACCTATTGAAAGACAAATACTGGTCTGCACCCAGATGTGCCGCCACCTTCCGTAGCGGCTGGTGGTACAAGGACTGTGTGAAGGCCTACATGAACGGTTTGTGGCGGGGCAACTGGACAACCAACGCCACGGTCATCGACGACAGCCGCGGCATGATGTGGACTCCATACGACCACGAGGTAGGTATATGCAGCTGTCTTCATCTTTAACAATCGCTTCTACCAGAAGTAACAATTGCTTCTACCGGAAGTAACAATCACTGCTAACGGAAGTAACAATTGCTTCTACCGGAAGTAACAATCGCTGCCACCGGGTGGAATGCAGACGGAATTATGCTAACTGCAGAGGCGTCGCAAGAAAAAATGACCGTGAAAAAGTGTAGTTATTTCAATTACAGTATCATGTATTCATTTTCATCTGGCGCTAAATGTATGCATTCACAGGTGTAGAACCGATTTTTAAAGATTTCGAATCAATCGCTTTCGTCGTCTTGGTTGAAATACGTATGCTTATTGACACTTATTGCTTTGAAGTTGGCAAGTTCCCACGCTACTGGCAAAAGTGCGAATAAGTACAGCTGGTTCGTCAAACCTAACTGAACAGGTAATCTCGTATTAAAACCTATCTTCTGCCGCCCGTTCCTTGCCGTGCGCAGCCTCGACTAAAGGCGTGCTCGATGAAGTTTCGGCCGATGTCAACCAGCTGCCATATCCCGTGTCCGAACGGAGGCACGTGTAAGCGCACCGAGCAAGGCCGCTACCGCTGCCTGTGCAAACCCAACTACGTCGGCACCTTATGCGAGACACTGCTGCCGTGCTATAAGACGACATGCATGAATGGCGGCTCACAGGTCATCGACGGCGACCTCTGCTACTGCAAGTGCTCCAATCGATTCAGAGGGCTATCTTGCCAATATCAGGTATGGAAAATATTAGCACGTTCCTCCGTGCGAGCCAGTGGGCGGTGATCGCTCCTATACCCCCGACGTATCGAACTGTACATGTACATTTATTGACTGGCACGTTATGTGATAACATTTCAAATTTAGGCGTTTTGGATTTGGGCCTTTTGTAACAACACATCTGGTTGACGAGAATTGTTGTTTCATGTTTGGCGCGCGCCTGATTCCCAAGACCGGAGAAGGCAGCAAAGTAAGACGACGTAGAACATGTTCAGCGACCTTCCGTCCATTCCGTTTTGCCAGACGTAGTACTACCACTCTAACAAAGGAGGACGAACCTATTGTTTCCCACTTGTACTGACCAGGCAAAATTCGGTGTCATTACGGTGGCGTATTTTCGGGTGATTGAACGATGTATCCCCCAGTTATTGTTTCCGTTACCTGTAAACCCAGAGGCGCCACCACATCTCAGCATGGATTACTCATTGGTAACTTGGCTTGGCTCCTACTGATCCCTTCCGAGATTTTAGATGCACCAACGTGACTCAAACACGCAACGAGGCACTCTCTCCTGTGGTATGATCGCCAGTAGGTAATGGCAGTGGCCATTTATTTTCTTGAGACATCTACGTCCTTACGGGCTAGGCAACATTTAGTACTGCATATTAAGACGATGACGTCGTTGACGATTCAGTCTGATTAGATCAATTATAATATATTCTAACATTTAAAAATACTTCTCCAACTGGTAGAGCATAGGTCGCTGGTCCAATGACACGCATTTATAAACCCCCCCTCCCTCCCTCCCTCCCTCCCTCCCTCCCTCCCTCCCTCCCTCCCTCCCTCCCTCCCTCCCTCCCTCCCTCCCTCCCTCCCTCCCTCCCTCCCTCCATCCCTCCCTCCCTCCCTCCCTCCCTCCCTCCCTCTCTCTCTCTTTCTCTCTCACTCACTCTCTCTGTATCTATACCTGTCTCTGTCTCTCTGTCATTCTCTCGATTTGTCGGCAGGCGCACACTATCGGCCCGGCGACGACATACGCCCTGAACGCGATGAGAGTACCGGACGAGATATACGGGTCGCCTGGACCGATCGTCAACTTCGACGTCTACCTGGTTGCCTACATCAGTGCTGGCGTGCTCATTGCACTACTTGCCACGGGCTTCGTGTGGTCATTCGTCAAGTCGATGCGGCTTCGGAAGAAGTCAGTCGCAGAGGACCTGATCGCTAAGAATCGTAAAAAGCGGACGTCGATTGAGGAGGAGTCCTCGAGCGAGACAGAGAGCAACCTCAGCGGGGAGACAGAAACAAGTGGGGAGGTTCTTGAACTAGGATGAGCACACTCTAGGAATGTTTACTACACCGTATTGTTTCCGAGGGCGAATGTCTTGAACTTGGGAGTTGCAGAAGATCGCAAAGTCCCAAAATACATTAAGCGTTACGCGTGGAACACATGCTGGTACGATGGCGCCACCTAGCGAGTGAACCGCGTGTTACTGCAAATTGACGCGAATAGCAGTTTGGCGTCGTCAAAATGGCAAGTCCCACGACACTTACTGGTGGAGGGTGGGGTGAGGTTGAATCAACCAGGAGTGGGTCTAGTACATGCACAATGTACTTGAATACAAGTACAAGTAGTTTAAATTTTGTCAAGTTCAAGTACAAGTACTCATGTAAAAATATAGGAAAGTACAAGTCCAAGTGCTTTGTGAAAAATTCAAGTACATGTACCAAGTACCATGTATCAATTATGTTTCGTGTTATGAAGCTTTGTACAAAATAAGAATAAATATATAGTAATTTTCATTGTAGCCATTAATTTTCAATCCTTCCTATAGACCCAACTACTTAACAAAACATAAAACAGTACTTGTAAAAAACTACTTGCCAAGTCCAAGAACATTGATGGTCAAGTACAAGTCAAAGTACTGCACTCAGCAAAATAGCAAGTCCAAGTACAGTACTTGCTGTACATAAGTACACAAGTACTCATGTAATCGAGTACTTGAACCCATCCCTGGAATCAACATTTTCTGGTAGAGGGTGGGGTGAGGTTGATTCAACACTTACTTGTGGAGGGTGGGGTGAGGTTGAATCAACACTTACTGGTGGAGGGTGGGGTGAGGTTAAATCACCACTTACTGGTGGAGGATGGGATGAGGTTGATTCAACACTTTCTGGTGGAGGGTGGGGTGAGGTTGATTCAACACTTTCTGGTGGAGGGTGGGGTGAGGTTGAATTAACACTTTCTGGTGGAGGGTGGGGTGAGGTTGATTCAACACATACTGGTGGAGGGTGGAGTGAGGTTGATTCAACACTTACTGGTGGAGGGTGGGGTGAGGTTGATTCAACACTTTCTGGTGGAGGGTGGGGTGAGGTTGAATCAACACTTTCTGGTGGAGGGTGGGGTTAGGTTGAATCAACACTTACTGGTGGAGGGTGGGGTGAGGTTGAATCATCAATTACTGGTGGAGGGTGGCGTGAGGTTGATTCAACACATACTGGTGGAGGGTGGAGTGAGGTTGATTCAACTCTTACTGGTGGAGGGTGGGGTGAGGTTGATTCAACACTTACTGGTGGAGGGTGGGGTGAGGTTGAATCAGCACTTAATGGTGGAGGGTGGAGTGAGGTTGATTCAACACTTACTGGTGGAGGGTGGAGTGAGGTTGATTCAACACTTACTGGTGGAGGGTGGGGTGAGGTTGATTCAACACTTACTGGTGGAGGGTGGGGTGAGGTTGATTCAACACTTACTGGTGGAGGGTGGGGAGAGGTTAAATAAGCACTTACTGGTGGAGGGTGGGGTGAGGTTGATTCAACACTTACTGGTGGAGGGTGGAGTGAGATTGATTCAACACTTTCAGGTGGAGGGTGAGGTGAGGTTGAATCAACACTTTCTGGTGGAGGGTGGGGTGAGGTTGATTCAACACATACTGGTGGAGGGTGGGGTGAGGTTGATTCAACACTTACTGGTGAAGGGTGGGTGAGGTTGAATCAACACATACTGGTGGAGGGTGGAGTGAGGTTGAATCAGCACTTACTGGTGGAGGGTGGGGTGAGGTTGATTCAACACTTTCTGGTGGAGGGTGGGGTGAGGTTGATTCAACACTTTCTGGTGGAGGGTGGGGTGAGGTTGAATCAACACTTACTGGTGGAGTGTGGGGTGAGGTTGAATCAGCACTTACTGGTGGAGGATGGGGTGAGGTTGAATCAACACTTACTGGTGGAGGGTGGAGTGAGGTTGATTCAACACTTACTGGTGGAGGGTGGGGTGAGGTTGATTCAACACTTTCTGGTGGAGGGTGGGGTGAGTTTGATTCAACACTTACTGGTGGAGGGTGGGGTGAGGTTGATTCAACACTTACTGGTGGAGGGTGGGGTGAGGTTGATTCAACACTTACTGGTTGAGATTGGGGTGAGGTTGAATCACCACTTACTGGTGGAGGGTGGGGTGAGGTTGAATCACCACTTACTCGTGGAGAGTGGGGTGAGGTTGAATCACCACTTACTGGTGGAGGGTGGGGTGAGATTGAATCAACACTTACAGGTGGAGGGTGGGGTGAGGTTGAATCAACACTTACTGGTGGAGGGTGGGGTGAGGTTGAATCAGCACTTACTCGTGGAGGGTGGGGTGAGGTTGAATCACCACTTACTGGTGGAGGGTGGGGTGAGGTTGAATCACCACTTACTGGTGGAGGGTGGGGTGAGGTTGAATCACCACTTACTGGTGGAGGGTGGGGCGAGATTTAAATCAATGTTATAAGCAAACCTATTGTGGATTTTGCGAATTTAGGAGACCATTCCTCAATATACAGATTATGCCTTACGAAAACATTAGTCGATTAATACAACTAGTCTCCTCTAGAACGAATGTGTTATCATTTATGTGCGGATTGTTTTTATTGTTTTATCAATGTCTTGATCACAGTCGATGTTATTGCAACACAATAAGTAAGTGAACGAATATGATGCATGTTGACTGGAATTATTCTTGATTTGTTGCATATTTTAGAGAGAGAGTGGGAGGAGAGAGAGAGAGAGAGAGAGAGAGAGAGAGAGAGAGAGAGAGAGAGAGAGAGAGAGAGAGAGAGAGAGAGAGGGAGGGAGGGAGGGAGGGAGGGAGGGAGGGAGGGAGAGAGAGGGAGGGAGGGAGGGAGG